>VWZT01015595.1:73692-137330 GCA_013397055.1 Pachycephala philippinensis | reverse complement strand
AAAAAAAAAAAAAAAAAAAAAGCAGACTCAACCAAAATCCTCAGATCCCATAGGAGCAGCAAAGTTTATTAGAATATTCTGTCTCTTCTTTTCATTTTCTTTCAGCCATTCTGTGTGTTGAAGCCACACAAAAAAAACCAACCAACCAAAAAACCATACCAAAACCCAACCAAACAAACAAATAAAAAAAAAAAAAAAACCTCCAAGAAAAAAAATGCACTTCAGAATTGCTGGCATGGAATACAGCTGGCTGCTGTCCGTCAGCCAGATGTCAGTGGCTAAAAGCTGCACCCCTTGCAGGGAATAGCAAGGATTGCTGACTAGGAGGCAGGAATACATCAACGAGCAGTAGGATGAAGGACCTCAAATTCTGAGTGCCTCTGAAGCTTCAGAGATTTGCAGAGCTCTAGTCTTGCTCAACGCCTGTGAATACTTTGCCCTAGCAGCTGTTCAGATGTTTGTTTGAAGAAATTTTTCTAAAAAAATGTTGAAATAATTATTTTGTATAAAGCTCTTGCATCATGGTCTGGGCTGCTAGTTATTGCAGGGCTCGGAGACAATGCACTGTGGTTTTGACCCAGAATCAAGTATTCACTTATGCTGCTTTTAGCTTTAGAAGAAGTTAGAGACTCAGACACATGAAAGATTCACACTGAAAGCAAAGGATCATAGATTTCCTCTGGTCACTTACTCCTTCAACTCACTCTATTCCATCAGGCGTGAAATTCGTGATAGTTGAGCAGAAATTTAACACCATATCCATCTCCTCCATGTTTTTTGCTAAAAAACCAACACACATCAGAAATCCACCACTAGTCTTTTCGGTATTTCAAAGTCCTCCATTTTTCAAACAATAAAATTTCACCACATGTTAATTCATAATAAACATTTTAACGCCTTCCATGTCGGCACTTTACTTGGTATTAAATTGCTGAGCAAACACCAAAAAAAAAAAATTAAAGAATTCCCACCCAAAAATCCCAAACCTACAGAACAACATGATTTTCAACAGTGACATATGATTTCTTATTAGAAATTCACCAGCTAGAAAACTTAAAATTTTCATAAAATTAAACCAAGGGAACTTTTAACTTTTAAACATGATGCAAGAGATGCACAATTTATCGATGAATTGTCTAAAGATATCTACTCATTTAATTAGCTCCCACTTCACTGAAGCTGGTAAAAATTTATTTTACAATCAGATTTCTTGTGCTGATCTACAGAACAATAACATTGCCTTTAATGAAGACTCAAATGCTCTGAAGATGTGTTTCTTTAAATAGAAATGAATTTACCTTCTTAAATTTGTTCCCTTGTCTTGTAAGGGAAGTATACAACCCTTAAATTAAATTTTAAAATAATACTTGTAAATCTACCAAAAAATATTCATATCTGAACTTCAGACACATCATTCATTTATATTCTATGTCCAGAAAAATTAAGTTTACCACTAAAAAATTTATATTATTTCACAGGTTTCATATGTAAGTGCTTATTCCCTATAGAATAGTCTTACTCATTTGAGCTAAACCCCTGCAGTGGGATGCAACATCATTATACTACACAGTAAATACTGTAAACACAGACTCATTCTGTTAGCTACTACACTAAATAAGTGTTTTTACAGTTGGTCCAAACAAACTCTCTTTCCACATGGAAAGATAAGGCACTTTCAGAGAATAAATCTTTCATGCAGTAAAAATTTGATTGCTTCAGCTTGATTAGATTTTTGTTTCAAGTAACCAAACACAGTTGTGTAATCCAGCCAAGAAACATTGGTCCCTACTCTCATTACTTAAGGTTAATATACCAGGTGAAAATAAGGAACATCAATAGATGAAATTCTGAAAGTTAGATCATTAGACTAAAGTCAAGAAAATGCAATCACAGGTATAAATACTGCATAGAAAGAGAGAAGTCACCAAAAGATGACAGAATCTGAATTATTTTTTCATACCTTTACCAAATTCATACTTAAGTCTGGCAGCAATATACCACAGCCCTCCCTGCTTGTATCAGTATTTTTCTGTGAGAAATGCCTGGAATCCAATCTCTGTATTACACTGGTAATTAAGGAAGACTACTGAATGCAAACTTAGTATCCTTATTTATGAAAGAATGCTGAAGAAGTGCAAAATGTGAAGCAGTACTGCAAAACAAACCCTCAAAAATCAATCACTTACCCACAGAAGTCACCCTGCCAGAAGTCAGAATTTCATCCAGTCTCCTCAAAAAGAAGACTGAAGGGCCAATGACCTCGTTCCAGTAATGGAGAAATGCTGGATATTAAATGGTTCTTCTGACTTAAACAAAGCATAATAGTAAAATGTCTACTAGTCTGGAATTGAAATTCGAGAAAGATATACAGGAGGCCAATTTATAAATTTTACATGGGAAGAGATTAGTCAAAGGGAAGTGAAAGAATATAAAGGTGTTCTGGTTGTCTCAGGCACATGGGGCTTTTCTTTATAAAAGTTGCTTGAATACAACACAAGTTACTAAATTCATTAAATTTATTAAATAGAGCATACATTGTGATTCTGCAGTGTCCTGTGCAGGGCCAGGAGCTGGCCTTTATGATCCTTTTGTGTCCCTTTCAGCTCCTTTGATTCTGTGCACCTCTTGACAGCAAGATGAGATTCCCACCTTCGTCTGCTAATTCACTCTCCTTTACCATGAGCTCTCCTCCCTGATAAATACCTGTTTAAATACGTTAGCCTAAATACAGGCTAAGTATCAGCTAGCACACAGCCTTTTCCTAACTATGTTGTGTCAAAACAATTCTGCACAGTTTACACACCACAATTCCACTCAGATTTTCTCAAAAGAGGCTGCCTTGACAGGGGTTGCACATGCAGTCAGGCTGCCTCCAAGCAGGGATGTGGTAATGGTAGGGAAGGACAGAGGCAAAGAGCTGGGACCAAAACCTCTTCACTTGGCTAAGCTGTATCCATAAGAGCACATCCGACCTAATTTGACAAAAAAAGCAGTTCATGTCACATCAGCCAGCTCCCCACCTCCCTGGGGCTGCACATGCAGAGGAAAGGGATGAGGTTATCCTCCACTCCCCACTTTCTGAGCCATGCAGTGACAAGAGCAATTGCAGGATGGGGATAATGCAGCCTAATGCTTCAGCAGCTGCAATCCACAGTAGTGAGCTCCACAGTACTGGAATTGCTCGTGCACTCAAAATAGCCTGTGCTGGCTGTGCATTTCTACATGGAAGAAATCCCTTTCTGGTTTTTTATTCTTTGAGGAGACTTACAAAGAAAGAGTATGCATCTGAAAAGGAATAGTCTGCTTCTGCTGAGTTCTTTTTAGAGCCTATGTAAACTCTCAAATATTTAATTACCTATTATATTGTGCAGCTATTATATAGATTACACCAGGTTTGAGTTTATGTGTTGTGATTGAGATAGAGCAACCCAGAGTAGCAACAGGCTACACCCAGTCCCTTTACTGGTAGGTTATCTCTGCAGCCTTAACAAAGTGCACAGACATCCAGGCTGAGCTCTCTCTCATAAAACTAATAATAAAATAAACCTTTCCAAACTATAGTCAGGTTATTTATTTTAGATCATTCCCATTAACATCTCCTCTATCTTCCTCTCATTCATGACAATGTCCATGTGCACAAACTGCACAAAGAATTGCTGATCTTGCCACACACAAAGAGAGACCTGCAACACTAGGGTGGTTTAGTCTGCATCTGAGCTGAAAACTCCTGGAGACCCAAGCAGTAAACCAGCTCTGGACCATGTCTGGGACTCACTTCAGGCTGCCAGCTCAGGCGGGAAGCACAGCTGGGTGCAAACTGGTGGGAAGAAGCTAAAGGGCAAAGCCCAAGTTCAATATCCAAAGGCTGGAACTTGCTACCTCTGCCTGGGGAAGCGGCACCAACAGCACTTTTAAAGCACTACACAGCCACTCCCGGCAGCTTATTCTACTCTCCCCACCCTCTCCTTCAACATGTTCCCTCCTAGTCTGGGCTGTAAGCTCTTTTTGATCCCGGGAATGCTGGGTTTCCTTCTGTGGTCAGCATAAAAGTTTTCTTAATCCCTTCTAGACTTGCTCAGTATCTACACCTATAAACTGAAGGGGGGGGGGCTTGGTGGTCGTGTTTGACATGTTAATTAATACTCTTCTAGGTGGAAAACTAAAAACAAAACCAAAAATGCATTAGAAGTTCTTAAAATTATGTTTTCATACTGAAGAATTTTCGTACAGATAAGAAGAGAATTAACAGCTTTGTCACATATCATAATACAAACACAATCAAGTAAATATAAATAAGCCAACCAAAGACATTATAACCAGAATAAAGGCAATGTTTTTTTCCTTGTAATATGTGACTTTTGAAACTCTGGGAAAGGTTATATATCATATTTTTGCAAAACTTCACCTAGGAAATTAAGTATTTTCTCCTGTTGCCCAGGGTAACATAGGCAGAAGAAAAATGTATATGTAAGTGGTTTAAACTTTTGTCTATTTAATTTCTTTGAAATAATCATTATACATTTTTAATCAAAAATTAATATATTTTTAAAGAAGTTCATTTAATTAGCAGAAAAGGTAAGGCAATCTCACACTGCATTTACCAGGATTTTCATTGTCTCACACAGAACTGTGTGCACAAAAAAAAACCCCACTAAGAAAAGTCTGAGAGAGTACAACTCTAAGAAGACCTATTGGATCAATACTGACTTTCATAAGTGCATCTCTTGATTTGCCCCCTAAGAAAGAAAGTAGTGAAGTAAGCTATGAGGAACAGCTACGAGAGTTGCTTTATTGCATCAGATTTATGACAACCTGAAATCTATTACTTTCCCTTATAAACTCCGGCATAGTTTGGCACTGACATTATTTTGAACACTTTCCATATGATTAAAAGCTGACAGGCTTTGAGGAAGGGAGGCTGGACGATACATTCTCCAGAGAAACCTTCCAACCATGGTGATTCTGAGGCCACTAAAGATACATCTTTAAACACATTACTAAAAGTACTTCTAGATTTATTTTCAACAACTATTCCTAACAAATGAGCCTTGCTGCAAAAGACCTTCATGCACACTAGAAAATAGATTATTCAACGATGCTCAAAGGCAATAAACATGCAAGGCCACATCACACCAACTCGAATCAATCACCTTCTCTAGCTGTCCGTAGAAAGAGACAATGCACAACCAACCTCTGTAAGTGCCTCAGTGACAGCATTTGCTTATTTCAAATATAAAACAAACTAAACTGAAATTTGTACTAATGCTGCACAAATCAAAGAACAGGCCAGTGCTGGCCACTCTGAAAACACAGACTGCGAAGTATCTAGGATATTTTTGCTAACCACCTAAAATGGAAAATATCTCCATGACTTAGCTTGCTAAATGCTGACTGATGTGATCAAAAATTACACTGAGCTTGCCAAAGTCAAGCAGGCAAGGTAAGGAACTGAGCACTGCCCTTCCAGCAGGTGATCCGCTGCTTCAGGAAGCTGTCTGTCAACGTGGCACCTAATAGAGATGGTTACAGCCCAGCAGGAGTAACAAACAGCCCAGAGACCTGATACAACACCGCCTCTGTAATTAGCATTATCCTGATGATATATGCTATGAGTGCGCAGCAGTTTGACTGAGTTTCGGTGTAGACACAGCCTTCCTTCTCAGGTAATTTATTTTTCTTTCACAAATATTCCATATCAAACCAAGATATAGTTTGTAGACTTTGTACCAGTCTATTTGCACTGACTAATTTAATATAGATCACTTTATGGAGAGATAAACCCCAGCTGGGGGAAGAAAAATACGTAAAGAAAGAAAAATAGCAAATAAAAGTGAACCTTAAGGACAGACAAGTTTCTCAAGATAACTAGGTCTTCAAAAGACAAATGAAAAATAGGAGTAATAATAGAGATTAACAGCTCCTTTACTGGAAGCATGCCCAAGGCTGAGGTAAAAGCAAGGTACAGGATTCCATGAATAAAAGCCAAATATTCTCCCCATCATGAAAATAAATTAAAATCTGTTCACATTAGAGTTTCCCATTCTTAACTAAAGAGGAAAAAACCCCAGGCTATTTCAGTATCTTGCTTACCAGAAAGCAATCAAATAAATGAAAAGTTACTGGATTTAAAATTAACATTCTCTCCACTCAGTAACAGAAGAGCATGTTTGTATCACCTAATGACTAAACACAAATCAGTTTTGTCCTCATGTACAACCTTTTTCTATTCCATCTTGAACTAAGATCCAGGAATTTTGAACAGAAAGATGTCTTACCTCCTTAAATTTATCACAACATCCATGCTGAAACGGCAGCCAAAGGAGACTTCACATTACACTCCCTCCAAAACCTTCCTGTGCATTACAAACACTGGATGCAGAGCTGCAGGGATTTGGCCTCTGCTGCACCAATGAACAAGTTCAGGTGCCCACAGTCACACCATAAAGCCAACTTTCCCCAGGACATACTCATTGTGTCCCACAGAGACTTTTATTGGCTAACAAGTCTTATTTCACACCACCACTAATCCTCACCCCAGAACAAAGCTGCAAGAGAAACACTAATGCTCTACCCAGGAACCTTTTATTATGAATTAGCTACAAATTATCATGACTACTGTTTTTCTAAACAAAATGGCAAAGCATGCTCTAAAAGCATTTGTGGAACTTGACCATCCTAACAACCACCACTGAAATTGCATGCTAAACAGTGTTTAGAAAAAATTTTACCACATTACCCAAATAAACCATCCTGCCTTATATTCCATGGCTGTCACAAAGAAACAATTACCTTCCCATCACCATAAAGCTGCTTCTCCCCACTTGTAACAAAGCACAGCATCTGCCAGCATTAACTTTATTTCAATCCATAAAAAGGGGGAGGGCTTTCAGACAGTACTTTCCAACATATTTTGAATAAAATCCTCTTTCATAAGGAGTGCTTCTCGCCCTCTAATGAGCCCTAGTGCAGCACTACTCCTTCCCAAGTCTTGTTATAGAGGCTCTCATTTCCACGCACACCTTGAACTTCCTCAAGAAGGTGAAATCTGTACCATTTCCCAGTCAGTGCCTTACAAATAAAGCTGCAAAGCCTGCCGTAACTTTTTATAGTGGCCATATTACTTCTTTTATAGATGATACAGTAAATCTAAGATACAAAAATAAAATGCACAGGCTCATAAAAGATCTTTATTGCATGCAGTAATTGAAAATACATTTTATATTTTATTTTTTAAGGTAGAATTTCTCTGTGTATTAAATTAATAGAGTTTTGAACAAGAGGCCTGGATGAATTTCTGCAGAATATTTATTTCAAGTGAGACATGCACAAAACTCACATAATGCACACATGTATGTTTAATTAAACAATTTAAATCATAATGCTAGTATACACTTAATTTAGAAGATCAAAGGTGTGTTATACAAAGTTAAAATGTTTATTACTTCAAGCAATTGAAATCTATATGAACACTGACATACCTTAATGCTCCATTCAGTTGTTTCCCTTGTAATTAAAAGAAGCAATGCCATGTGTTCCAAAGTTTGACACTCTGCTAGGCTTATAGAAGAGCCTACCTGTGATTTTTTTATTCCCACTATGCACATACACTTCAGATTCAGTTTCTACTCATCAAGCAGAAGAGTCTCCAATACATCCATAGCGGGAACAATTAGATGCAAATAATCATCAGGCATTAGGCACACTAAGCCACATATCTCAACAAATCATCTTAGCCAAACTAATACCCTCCAAGGGAAGTTATTATCTCTCCAAATCATTTAAACAGAAAGACAGAAGCTCAAATAATTAAAAGTCAGGAATAAAGACATCATTACTCTTAATGTACCTTCCTGTGCTTTAGGTCTCAGCCACAACTCAGCGCTGAACTTAGAGCCAACACCACACATCGTCAGGAACAATAACCTGATCACCTTTATAGGGGCAGAAGTTACCAAATTCCAGAGGGGTGGTTGACACAGTTTCAAGAAATATAAATCCTTGGAAATAACAGATGCACAAAATTTTACCTAGCTTGGACTGATCCATTAAAAAGAGTTTCCTTGGTTTCTTGCAGATAGCAATCCTATTTCCAGGCCTGCCCTGTGAGTGGCCTTCCCTTCCAACCCTAAATCCTCTGGGCAGCATCTGCTTCAGGGGCCCATGTCCCAAGGTAAGCCCCTGCAGCTGCAGGGCTGCCAAGTCCCATTTCTACACTCCAAAGAATACCAAAAACCCTGAGATCCAGAAGAAAAGACATAAACTGGCTCATGAAGGCCTAAAACTGCAGGTACAACTAACAGCACTGACAGAAAACAGATAAAATTTTAAGAGCCCCCAGAAAAAGGGGAAGAGGGGAGAAAAGTGAGGAGGCATGGAGCCCTGAGGGACTGGCACCTTCTGCCACTGGGCAAGACTCTTCACTTTCTTACACAATCCCAGCTGGCAAATCTGATGAAGCTGAGTGCCCACAGGCTGGGGAATAAAAAAACTTTACCTGCTTCGTGCTGTGCACACATCAAGACACTTTTAAACAAAATCTGCTGAGCAAGACTAGTGCGTAACCAGCTCCTTTCAACTGTTTCCTGCTCTTTTGGTGGTCTATGGCTTTTACAAGATGCCATCAAGATGAATTACAGACAGAGACAGTAACTAAAGTCTGGTGAATAGTTAATGTCTTTGGATGGAGACCACAGACCAATTCAAACTTTCTGCTCTCCTCTTTAACTCTAAAGATACCACACAGAGCTTCATCCAGTCTTGTGTATCATTTCAATAAAGGAATACTTCAAGCAAATGTTTAAAAAACAAAACAAATGCAAACCCAAAAACTTTAAAATGCACATTTCCTCATTTCAGTATGATATGACCCAAGGAATTAACATTTCCCATAAAAGAAAAGCTTATTAAAAGCTACCACTCTTTTCCAACAAGTTGTGCTTCTCAAGTTCTCTTCCGTCCCTTTGCGTTGTGTGGATTCACTAAAGAATAACTATGTATTTCTTCAATACATGAATGTTTCTTAGGAAGCCTAGATAGTCTGAACAGCAAATTGTACACTTGCTTTCTCATCCTGGGACTTCCCTTACTGTATTCTTAATCGAAGAATAAATAACAGTAGTGAAATAAATTCCAGTGCTGATTTAAATTCCCAGAGCACTATGAAAGCTTAAGTACAGCAAAATAAGCAGTGTTTTACCTCCCAATTTACTTTGTAGGCACAGAATCATTTATACCTTCTTCAAGCTGTAGCTGTGGCCAGGGTAGTACACGTATATATAGTTCAATAGAGACAGAATCCCTGCATCTACGGTCATGGAATTATAGTCCTCATTGGCACTTCTATGAAGTATGAGTTGACTTGTAGCCTCAAGTTAACTCTGAACATTTGCTTTAATAAAACTACACTAGGTAGAGCAGAAGTCTCATGTATCCCAAGCTTTTCAGATTTGGAATAATCTGTGCAACTTTTCTGAGCATGTTCTAAAGTTACAATGTCCTTTTTTGTACAGGTGAGTGGACTCAGTATTCTAGTAATTGTGTCACTGATGATACCTCACCTGTACCTTACCTCTCTACTGGTATTTCACAGCTTAATTAAAAATCTTGTTAGGACTATCTAATGTGATTCCAGGTCCTTTTCAGCATCATTTCCTTACAGACTATGGTCCCATAATGCAAAACTTCTGAATATATATCTTCCATGTTCAGATATATGATGTGGCATTTTAGTGCAAGCATAAACTTACCAGGCCATTCAGTTCAAATATGGAGAGCGGACTTTTAGCTTTACCACTACTGGTTTATCTGGGATTTTTATCTTGTTTATCTTACTTGTCTTATGTGCAAATCCTGCCAATTGTGACTGATGATTATTGGGTAAATGCATTTTGAACTATGTAGATGTACTCTTTCCACCTCTATCTACTAACCCAGTGGGTCTGTGTGTGTGTTTAGAGGAAAGGTCACTGCTTGACTCTTTCTACGAAGTAGTCAGATAATTTGAAGCAAAGTAAATCAGTTTTTTACTGTTAGTTTACACTGCTCTTCTGTGGACGAGCTCTCCTCATGCTGATCTAATCCTCTAGGAAGACTGGTTTAAATCAGGTTTCTTTTTTGTCATAATTGAAGTCAGGAAAAAATTAAGCCTACTTTCTTCTTTCCAGTAACAAAATATTTAAATGATGACAGCACAATGAAGGAGCAAAACCAGGGACTGTAACTGCTAATTACTGCTCCCATTTTCTACCCTCCTAACTTTGAAGCTCTGCATCTATTCCATGACATAGAGCAGAAATATGCATGAGCTGCATTTCTCCCTCTACACCAGGGATAACTAATTGACAGCCCAAAGGCTGAATCCAGCTCTGCAAGATGGTTTTGCTTGGATCCCACGATGGCCTCGAGCAAAGACTGCACATGGTGTACTGTGCTAAACAATTTGCTTAGCCCACAGGAGAGCGGGAAAGAAAGAAAAGGAATGAGGAGAAGTGGGGAGTGGGAGGAACAAAAGAACGTGGGTGATGGCTGAGGGGCTAGAATGGAAGTGTAAGAGTTCCTGCACTTCCCCAGCTTCCCAATTGCCTGTCCAGAGAGCAGCTTGAGTGGGGCAGAGCTGGAGCAGGCTGGGTCCTTCAGAGCATCTGCCCCAAGCTGGGCTAAGCCAGAGGACACAACCACACCAGGCTCTTGAGCTCACACACCTTTTGTGACATTCTTTTCAGAGATTGTTTTGCTACATTTACTACATCATCAGGGAAGAGCGTGAGTAAACTGGTGCCCCAAGAAGCACTGAAACAGAGGGGAGGAAAGCAGCACTGCTCCCATATGGGAGCTACAATCTCTCCAAAGAGAGGTCACGCTGCCGGAGCAGATAGTCTGGAAGTGCCTGGTCTAGGCACAAAATCATCCTCTGTCTCAGAATCACAGAATGAACTAGGTCAGAAAAGACCTTTGAGATCATTAAATCCAACCTGTGACCTAACATTACCTTATCAGCTAAACCACGGCACTGAGTGCTTCATCGAGTCTATGTAATAAAGCAACGGGCCTGAATTTGAATTTAGATGCTGCCCCTGAGCATGAGTGAAATTAAAATCAACGACTCTCATCTGCTTCTGCAGGAGCAGTCCTGGGTCCAACAGCAACACAGCAAACTGAAGGCAGAAAAACAAGTGTCCGTGTTTCCAGCACCTTCCACAGAACCTACATATTTCGCTTTTTTGGCCTTCTCTCTCTGGGCGACAGAGGGTTAAAGACTCAATCATCTTGATATATTCCTCTGAGCTATGAGCAGCTGGCAGGGAGAAAACAAAAAAATAAGGAGGCCCATAACCATAGGGAATCACCAGTACAGGCTCTAGAGGAATAAATCCAGGAAAATGGAAAATTACAAGTTAGAGGACTCATTTTTCATCCCAGCACCACTCAAAAGAGGTAATTTTTGGAACGTTTCAAAGGGTTTCCAAAGTTATTTGTAATTAGTGCTAAAAATTGCTATGAAACATTTCAATTCGTCCTTAAAACAGAGCAATGAAGAGCAGTCTTGTGAGGAACAAACAGAACTGTAAGAGAGTTCCCAATCTCTCCAGAGCTGACAGATTTTTTGTGACCATCTGAGATCAAGATTTAATTTCTTCCTGCGTCAGTTTTTCTGTCTAGAAAACAGCAACAGTGAGACCACCTTCATTCCCAAAAATGGGCACATTTAAATATTATAAAATGCCTTTAAGACCATCTTTTGAAACACCTACTTATAAATAGAGGCAAGACGACTTTTCATGGTATTCTTGTAAAAGGAAAACAATGCTAAGGTGCTGGAATTGAAGTATTCCTCGATTCTCTTTCTTCTGTATAAAGACAAAATTTACTAAAGTGAGCTGACCTTTATGATTTCGTTTTTTACTTTGGGAAAATGCTGTGACTTTTTTTGAGTATAAAAACCTAATTACTTCAGTTACCATGTTAAAATGAAATAATTTGCAATGCTTACCATTACACCTTTTATTAATATCAAAGGATTGGTTCAGCCCATTAAGAGTGAAAGAGCTACATATTGAGGAGATTTTTATTATATTTTACTAGCTAATTCCATGGTGGCAGTTTTCAGTATTTTAGTGCCCACTCCTTCAGCAATTATTAATAGACATTGTATTTTATAAAGAAACTTTCCTATCATATCAAGTATCTTGCCAAAAATGCTGCTTGATGCCTATTTATGAAAGGACAGACCTTTACACTGGATTTAATGTTTACTGACAAAGAGAAAAGTAGGTAAGTTTTCAGAGATTTTGAGGAAAACTTCACCTATTAATAAACCAAAATCATAGGTATTAGAAGAGCAGTCTAGAAGGCACCACTTTAAAAAAATCTCATTAAAGTCACTTTATCAGCGGAGCCTTTCCTGTTTTAAAACCACACCACACACTACACCAAAGAACTAATTCCACTAATAAAACTGGAGCCATACAAATTCTCTTCAGATAAAGATGTCTACAGGAGAGACTTGTTAGTGTCTGATGAAAAATTTAAGAACAGCATGGTATTCAAGGAATCTGCTTAATTATTGCCATCCTACTCTTGCAGAATTTTTAGTCTACATATTCTGTGTACTTTCAGGTGAAAAAAATCATTCATTTCTTTTAACATCAGAAAAAAGCCTGCAGCTTTTTTATGAAACAGTCTATCAGTAGTACTATTGTTGAGTAAGGATAAGGCATTGAACTGAAAACCAGACTTCTAACACTAACAGTTTCTGCCAGGAAAGCATTTACTAACAGGAATTGAGGAACAAAAGCAACCAAAAATGCCTTTGCATCTGGAAATGGTTACCAAAATGGCAACTATGTATAAAGTAGCACAATCACATAACCCTAAGACTCTTTTTTTTATTCTTTTAAAAGCAAGTGTTACAAAAAATATTTGACACTTCCCCCTTTTTTCCCCTTAAACTAAAATACTTTAAAGTTATAAATTGATTTAAAACTAACAAACAAGCTTTTTTTGTGTGTTTTTTTCCCCTCCACCTTATTGTGACCTTTTGGAACTGAATTATATAGCATGTATGTAGGTAAAAAATTAAATTTCGGTCTAGCCAGGTCTAACACACAGCTCCTCTCCCCAATCAATTCTGATAGCATAGAAGCACAAAGAAGCCCAGTTTGGAGAGTCCACATGTGTTTAATCTTTGATTAATTGAACAAAAACTAAGCGCCTCCAGACATATTTCTTTTAATCACAGGAAAGATATCTTTTCAGTTGCTTTGCTAGTAGGAGAGAGTCAGCAGATGTCTGCCTGGTCTAAAGGGAATTTCTGTTTCTCTGGAGAAAACAGTTTAAATAGGAGAGGAATAGACATATGCTGACTATGCGCTGCTTAACAGATGACGTAGAGAAGCATCTACTACCTCAGGGAGTGGAATGGGGCAGTTTTCAAATTAAATTTCTTTCAAATTCAAAGCGATCAGCTGAAATCAATTTACATACAGGATGCGAGTCAAGTCAGACAGTTCTCATCAAAACAGCTCACAGACACAAAGATGCAAATCTGTCTTTGTCAGCAGCATGATCTCAAAGAAAGGTTTTAGCCTGATGACAGTAAAAAAGAAAAAATAAAAATAAATTTCTTCATAATTTTAAACACAGCGGATACTTTTGTTTCCTGGGGAGTGATAATTCAAAATAATATTTCATTAATGTGGAGTATTTGCCAAATATTCTCAATTCATATACAAAATGTATTGGCACAATGCAAATTTATCTCCAAATACTAACTCAGAAGCAAGTCTTTCAGAACTTCAGAAAAACTTTTTTTGAAAGCGTCATTCTGGGGAAGAAAGCATCGGAACAACCAATGCATGGGGATTACTAGTTAGTATTTTACTTGTCTGACTTCATACTTCTGCCTACAGGCATATGTCCTGTATCATCAGCTAGGAAATGGAGACACTTACAAAAATAGGAATGATCTTCACTTCATCTAGTTCTACCAAGATGTCTTGGGGGAGGGAGGAGGAGGAGGGTGGAGGTGGGGGAAGAAACATCAAGAGTCTAAAGCAGAAAGGGGGAGAAAATATACCAGACATCTATTAGACAAAAACACCATATAAAGACTCCCTTGGACCAGAGGAAGCTCACAAGCAGGTAAAAAGAGAACACAGCCAATGGTCCCAGTTAATTTGATAACTTGCACCAAGGAGTTCCCCCCAAACTCTGCTTGAGGCTCAGCCATGGAGATCTATTAAACAGCACATCACTTAATGCCATGGGAAAGGAGGAGAACAAGCATCAGATACTGAAAACAGACTGTAGTATCAAAACCTCCTTTTCCTTCTTCATGCAGGTAGGATATCTGTCTTTGTTTGCATTTATACTTGATGCTAACAGTCCGAATTGTCTTCCGCAGGCTTCTGAATAGCAAAACTAAAGAGAACTTTGGTATCAATTCACTATGTTGGCTGGATTCAGGAAAAATACTTAAATATTTGTCTCAGGCTCATGCTTGAAACAGTAGGGCCCTTCAACCTGAACAATTTTGATTCAACTTTTTTCTCTGAAACTAATCATTTGATGATGAAATGTGCAAAACACAGCTTTCACCTCATTTTAAGAGACAAATTCCCCAGTTTTGGTTCAAGGTTTCAGATAATCTTTTACCCATCAGAGCTACCATTCCACAAAAAGACTGCCACCACGTTGTTTGATTTATGAATTCACTGAGCTGCACAGCAATTTCTGGCAAGACTATAAAACATCTAATTTTGTTTAATCATCCATCCCAGCATGGCCACCGTAACATCCTAAATTAATCATCAGCTTAAGAATAATCTGTTTATTCACAGTATCACAACCCATCAAGAACTCTACTCCTAATTTCCTCTGTTCTACATAGTTTCTGGAAAAACACAGACATGTAAGAACAGTTTTCAGGCAAAGTGTGCATTATTTTGCCCTGATCTTGGCATAATTGCATTGAATAGGAATCTTTTATTTATGTGCTCTGTTTTCACAGTGTTGAAAGTCTCATGTAACAGCATCCATGAAAGATTTTCATTTTTTAAGTATGGTTGTTATCCATTGACAACAACACTCACCTGTGAACCGTTTTGATACAGAACTAGCTATAATGCTCAAATATGTTGATGCACATTCTCAGTGAAAGTCCTCATAGTCTACTTCCAAAATCTAGTGAAACTCAGCACTTCAGATGTAGCATGGAAGAGGCTTCCAAACATCCCCACAGAACAAAAAAACCTAAAATACTAATCTTACAACTCATGATTTTTAAGACTTTTAAGAACTAATCTTACAAATTACCAAATACATACAAGTTGAGTTTTAGACAATAAACATGGAAATTTCCTTTAAAAATACTTAGACGTAACTGTAAAATGAAGTTCTGCCATACCAAACTCTCAGGTAGAAGCACATTTAAGTTATGGCATTTCCAGTCAAGCCTCACTGCTTTGGTTTTCTCTACGTTTTTGGGGTTTTTTTAAAAATCTCTAGGGTTTTGGTTTTTTAAATCTGTGTGTAAGTTTATTCCTTAATGCATAAATTAATCTTGTAACTCTCTCTAAAGCATGCACAGCCAGTAACTCTATTATTTTATCCATTTATTTCATGAGTGCAGGCCAAAGTCTCCAAAAAGAAAGACCTTTTGTGATACCTTAGAACTAACCACATACTTGAAACAAAACCCTGACTTCTGTGAGACTTTGCCAAATAAAATTGTAAGCAACATAAACAGCACGTTTGCCATGCACATGGGTGCCTCAAATGGTGGAAGTTCTGAGATGTGTCCAAAATGTTTTATTCATTGACATCCAGCTGAAGAAGGGAGTAACCCGTTGTTTGTCCCATCCTTTTAACACACCAGTGATTACACATAACATCCATTTATACAAATTTAATTGTTTGAATTTTGACAATGTTGCATAATTTGCAGGTAATAATACAAACAATAACTCAGGAAGATTGCATATTGCCTAAAATTAATGCAAAGTGAGGTAGAATTTTGCAGCTAATTGAGCAGCTCATATTCTGCGTAAAGAGGAAAGTGAACTACAGGGAAGTCATCACTGATCTTCAGATTCTATAATCTTAAAACTGTAACAAAGCATTTTTAAAACTAGAACAGTCATCTAGTATGTATTGAAGATTACATTATGATGATGACAAAGCTACATATGAAAGAATCATGCCAAATACCTTGGTCATAAATATACCCCTTCTCTAAAAACTCACTCCGACAAGGCAAGAGGTGAGGGGAAAAAACTTTTGTGGTAAAAGAGAAATACATTTGTCTCAGAGAAATATGATTTGAAAAAAATGATTTGCAGAGCCCCTGACTAGCAAACATAACCAACTTCATTTGCATTTGATTTTTCCTTAACAGCCTGAAAAACTCTTGAGTAGGGAAAGGAAGATGAATACATCCTTGCAGCTATTGCTGCCACTCTCGATGTGTGTAGGCTTCTACAAAATTGTTAGTTAACAGACATCCACAAGATCCAGAGATGCAATTTTACTCAAAAAGGAGTAACAGGAAAAAAAAAAAATTAAACACTTGAATCAAACTATCACACACCAATAGCTGAATTTGGTCTTAATCAGGTGGATCCATTCACCAGACAATCCTGGGAGATTCAAACATATGAAGCAGCTTGCAGCCACTTTCCAGTCTGCTAATGCACTTTTTCAAAACCGTTTCTATTTCTCTACTCTGAAAAACGACTTTGTTTTCCAGCTGTTTATATGTGACAGCCAAAACAGTCTTCAGCCTTTACTCTCAGGATGTATGATTCCACTTTCTTCTCCCACCTGTAAAAGCTGACATTTATAGAGAATTACCCAGCTTAATTTTGACAGGGACATGCCCTTTTCACATTCTTTGGGACCTTTCACCACCAGAGAACGTGTCACTGGTAGGCAGTAACCCAAAACCAGTTACATTCCTCCAAAACAAAACATGGAGCTAATTTAAGTAGGTCTCCAGTGATCAAAAGGTTGAGTTCAGGAAGTCAGGAAGAGGGAGGGAAATGGACTTGGAGCAGCCTCGGTCTGGAGGATGCCTCCAGCCTGTTACCTGATTATCCCATCGCTCACCCCTTCTGGGCTACACTGCAGAAACTGCATGCTTCTGCAAATTAACTCTGAACACATACAGCCAGTCTCCATTTCAAAATATTTGTGGAAATGGGATTTCAAATACAGATGAAACCAGTCAACTTAAAAAAAAAAAAAGTTAAAAAGGAGTTACATCACTTAAAATTCACATTTCTGTTGAATTCCTGTTCATGCAAATTTATCTCCTTCCCATTTATGAAGATACTATAGATCTAAATTACAAATAAAATGTCATGTAATATTAAATTACAAAGCTTCTTTGCACAGAGCTATGTAACAGAGAGTAGTTACACACTCTCTAAAGTGTCTGAAAGATTTTAGTTCCTGAAATATCAAGTGGCTGGCTAAAGAACATGTTTGGTAGATTTAGGACACCACTCTTCACCAGCCAGAGGATCACCTTGCTTATTAAGGATTTTTAGGGGATGGGGCATAGTTTCAAAGTAATAAGGATAGAAACTTAAGGAAATACTGCCACACAAATACTTTTATATAGAATAGCATTATGGAGAAGATATAACAAATCCTCAATGCTAGGAATAGACACACAACATCTTCAAACATTCTGGAAGGGCCACAAGAGGCAGAGATTGACTAAGAGACTTATTTAATTCAATTTGCTGATAACAAATGGTATTTAGGTCATGTTCAACGGTATTAATTGAGGACTAACACTATCATTACTGAGATATGTATCAGTGGAAGAAAATGCAGCATCCTCTTGATTAAATGACATGCAAATGTCAGTCAAGTCACCAAGGAGAGGCTGATGACTAGAAAGTGACAAAGCAGAGGGAAAACTATCTTCAATTCTATTATTTAAGTCACTACTCCCTTGTGGTAACCAAATCTAATGCTGTTTTGGAAGCTCTTAAAATACACATGTATTTCAGAGGATAAAACGGCTTTTAATACAGTGTAATCTTCTGAAGTCTTTGTAGCTTTGAAATCCCACTACATTTCCTTCTTTGCAACTGCGGAATCTATGCACAGTGTGCTTAAGGAAGATGTCCACCTAATTACATAGGCAACAAATTCTCTTTGTGGACTAATCTCAAAAGGTTAGCATTGGAATTGCTCAAAAAGTTAAAAAACAATTGCATGAAGGCATACAGACATGAAAATTTACTTTAGCATTAGCCTGAATCTAAAGTCAAATGTACAACACCCATTGAAAAGTGAAGGAACTTCACTTAACTGAACGTTATTATATGAGATGATGGAAGAAAAGAGATAAATTGCCTATCACATTATGAAACAAACTGGGGCAGACATGAGCTGCCTCTTCCAGTGAGAGTTAGCAGCTACACTGCAAAACATGATGCTGTTTCCTGTCTCACAAAAGGTTTTTGGGTAAAATTGTAGCATCAAAGCAAATAACGAGTACTCTTGATGATCTTCTGTACTTTGTGGAAAGTAGATGCCAAATAAAGGCAATTTGACTCTGTAAACATACAAAAATTAAACTATAACGTAAGGATTTCTAAACCAGCAACTGTGTATGACTACAGGTATCCAAATGTAAATGCTCTGGTGCTCAGAACAGCTTTGCTAAGAACTAATCAGAGCACTTTGCTGATTTGCAGCACTCCGCTGTGAACCTAGCTCCAGGTTATAATGACGATAGCATTACCCCTATAACGCAGAGCTTTTTAATTTAATGCAAATTTATTCCACCAGCCTTCAACTCTTTCCTTGTTCCTCACCTGTTCTGTGCTATTTAAAGTGTTTTGGTGCTGTTGCACTGTCACGTCACTACCTTTTCTACTAAAATAATAACCTTTACTGTTAAAATTCTTTGTCTATGATGTCCTGGTATGCAATTAGAACTGCATACCATAATACCTAAAAATTTTATTTCCAAATATAGACTGTGAATTTCTTTTTTCCCTTACAGCATTGTTGGTGGTTACTTTTTGATACTAGCCCTTGATACAAGGGCTAGTGGGATCCACTTCAAGGTGGATTAAGAATTTACTGCTACACTATTGCTAAATGGTGTAAATTTACACACTTTTAAGAAGACAACTTTTTTTTTTTTGTCATGAGTGTTGGTAGAAACTCTCAAAAAAAATTGTGGCAATATCAGTATTTTGCATTCAGATCCTGTTGGTTAGAGTCTCTACTATAATCACATGAAAATTACTTGAGCCAGGAGTGACAAACGTATTTAACAATTATGTGCCAGTTGAATTGCTGCATGTCACAGTTCATCAACCACTGGAGTCCACCTCACATTTCTGGGTTCTGATGGAAAGTTGTGGAAGACACAGAAACTCTACGTGCATTTCACACTTTGCTTCAAGGCACATCACAAACTAAAAGAACGTGAAATAAGCACAGAACATTAAAACCCATTCTAAGAACCAACACGAAGTACTATAAATGAAATAGCAGTTAGATAAAAATCAAGATCTTAAACATTAATGCCCACTTAAAATTACACTTAACAAGACATCAGATATAGCATTTGGGAGTAGCGAGTCAGAGTATGATTCAAACAAGTTACACATTTACTGGGTAAGGATCCTTCCAGCTACCCAGACACTGATTACTTTTATCACTAGAACTGGTTAACGAGGAAATAGCATGATCTTAATCATGTATATCTGCTGTGTTGTATGAGAAGCTTGAGATCCTTCTGGTGTAGTTATGAAAGTCCTTGGGATTGTCTTAAATGTGAGAGACTAGACAGAGCGCTCAAACAAATGCACAAATTTACAATCTATTTCCTTGGCCTTCTGTGAGACTTATGAAAATCTAACTCTTCTAAAATTATACACCAACAGTGGCACTTAGCTTATCTAAGAGATAGGAGCCTCTTCAGAGCTACTTAACAACATGAATCATTCAGTAAACAGAGATCAGTGTTTTCAGAGTGACTCACCCAGTTCTGTGCTGCTCTTCAACAGGACACCAGGTGAATTGCTACTCATTACAAAGGAAGCCTACAAAAGCCACTTCAAAATAGATACCTAACTTTAAATTGCAAGGTTTTCTCTCATACTTCAGTACCCCCAAAACTGATTTTCTTTGACCTACACTTGGCCCTCCATACAAATGCTTAAACCACTTTAATGCACACTCTCTTCCTCTAAAACAAGTAGAGTTTAAAGGATACACAGGAAGAGATAAGCATTACAAAGTGATGTGAACATACTTGACTGCTCCTTGTTGGCCAAATACTTAAAACTAGAAAGATAATTTTGTGGGCCAGTTCTTTTAGACCAAAAGGAAATTAATTTTGTGTTTCTAAATCTGCCATTCTTCTTTCTAGTGTTTATTTGTGCAACAACAATTACCCTGCTAGATCAAATCCTGGCTTATCCTGCTTCCTATTATACACTGTAAATTGCATGGTTATCTGGAGAGGAAAAAAACATGTATAAATTGAAACTAAGTATACAAAATCTTACAAACAGTAAGCAATCATAATTTCACAGAAGCATAAAAGCAGTGAGAACACACAAAATCATCTGAATTTCTCCAGTGATATGATACATCTTCCGACTCTCCTCCTATTTTCCTATCTCTGTATAAATAATAATTAACCATGTAATGCCTTCATTGCTTTTAAGTCACTGCCTCAGAGGCAGCTCACACTTATTTTTATCTTCAAATAACATCAAAGCAAGCGGCTGTTACCAAAGAGCGGGGGGGTGGGGAATGTACTTACTTGCCACCTCCAGTGATGCATTATGACTTACAGCTTCCCCGAGGTAATTCCTTGCCACGCACACATAGACCCCTTCGTCCGGCCGGCTCTTGCGCCCGTGCACGATGCGCAGGAAAAATAAAGATCCGCTGGGCAGCAGCATCCGGTGGGAGCGCGGATCATCCTTGTCCGTCTCCACCCTCTCGCCCCCCTTGTACCACTCGATGGTGGGGGTCGGCCGTCCTTCTGCTTTGCAGTTCAAAGTGGCTGGCTCTCCTTTGGAAACAATCAAATCCGAGGGGTGTTCCACAATCCGAGGTGGGAAATCTTCCTGTCGAAGACGGGAACCTGCAAGGTAAAAATGTTTTCTTAGGAAATCATTGCCAGGTACAGTCACGGTCTTTTGCAAAACAACTACTTAACCATCACCTCGTAGCACAGTATTTGATAAGAGCAGCTATTGACATCCTGAAGCGTACAAAAGAAAACCTTAAAGCACTTCACTGTGTGCAAGGTTCTCCCAAGTGAGTATGTTCAAAAGCAGTTTTTCAACAGGGGACGCGTATTAGTGAACTGAACTGTCATATTCCTAAATCACATCAATCTTTACATGGATCTATTCATGTATGTGAATTTATACATGCATGGATTTGCATATCTAGAATTACAAAAACTAGTCCTACAGATACTCTACAAAGATCAGACCACCTCAACCAGCAGAACTGGTACTGCTCTAATCCATAACCCAAAGCCATTGCCAACCTCATGCAACCTCTTAGAAAGGTCATTAATTCATACAGTATCTACAGAGTAACTCTTAACATTCCCACTGCCACACAAAGTTGCTTTATTTCACTACTACTACTACTTTATTTCAGTCATAAGTTCCTTTATTTCACTCCTAAGTTCCCTGTTACGTAGTGCACAGAGGTATAAATGCACAGAGGGCCTGAGGGCTTCTTATGCCTCCTGCACTAGGGAAGATTTTTACTTTATAAAATTCTAGATGTCTCCAACCTAGAAAAAATTGAGACAAAAGTATCCAGCACAAAAGAAAAGTTACAAACAAATAAGATACTCTTCTAGACAAGCTACTTCTAAACAAGATGCTCTTCCAGAAAAGCATTCAATTTCAAACTATTTCAAAATTCAGGCTGATAACTGGCATATCAAAAAAAACCTCAAAAAAACCCCACCCCAAAATGAACAAAAACAACAAAACAAGACCAAACAAACAAACAAAAAAATCCAACCAGCAAACAGTAATACTCTGCATAGATATATACCACAGATGAATATAACAACCAACTGGGTACCCAAGCATTCCAAATTGGGAATAAACAGCTATCAAAACTTTCAGGGTTTTAAAATGTTGACTCAAATTCAAATTACTGTTTTCCTTATCTCTCTCTTTCTTGAAGCACGACTTTGCCATGGATAAAAATTAGTCTCTTGGGTCACTAATTCCTGATTATTAAAATCTCAGATGCCAAGATTCTTTATTAACATTAATAACATGGGGTTTGAACAGCTGCGAAGCACCAGAAAGAAACACAAGATCTATTCACTGCAGGTTAATAGACCATAAATTGATATGGAAACAGGGAAAGGAGACAAGAAGAGGAGAGGTCCAGGGACTTCTGTTTTAAACATATGCTAAATATGTCTGTATAATATATATGTATGTATATAAAATAAAAGTATTCTAAAATGTACAATTTTCATTTTATTTCACATTTTCTTCACTTCAAGATAATTAAATGTTAAACTAATCAGCTAGCACCACCATACACTCATTAATCTCTGGTAGTACGGCCAGACTACATTGAAATACATTTGCATTCTGTATGTAGTAGAACAGGGTAGTTTTACATGAGCATTACTGATCATTAAATACAAAACATTTTAAACAGCAATAAACCTACTCTTCTTCTTCTTGGGCAGAGGGAACAGAAGCCAAAGAGCTTCCAAACCATTCTGCTGGCTACACACCCTTGCACAGCCCAAGCCTGCACATCACTCCAAACCCAGATTTTAAGCAGCACCTCCAAGAGGTCTGGCACAGGCCAAATCCAGTGAAAGGAGAGCTAAGAGCACAAGCAAAGGAAATTGTGCCAACCAGCACTGGTCTTTTGCAGCAGCTAAAAAAGCCTCTAATGTATTTCTCTGTTCCCTGAGAACACATCTCAGTCACTGCAAAGCTGCATTTGTGTCTACTCATCCTGAACTTTTACACAGCTTTTGTGAAAAGCCCCTCATTCAATACTTCTGCCCTCACAATTGGGCTGGCCAATTTCAAATCCCTCTTTCCAAGGTAAAAATGCCTAGAGAGGAATTAAGAAATTTATTTTGTTTATATTTTTACTCACTTCCTATGTAACTCCCAAGGAAAGGCATAGAAACAAAGGATTACAGAGCTAAAATCAATTGCTCTAAGTCACTCTGGAAAAATAAAAAGCCAATTTCAATGTAAGAGGTTTAAAGGCAGTTAAGAATTCTTTTAAAAACCAAAGTTTTGACATGTGCTAGTATGTACCATGTTTATATTTTCACAGGCACTGCTAGCCAGCCAGCACACAATACAGTACAAGCCTTCTATTGTTTCTGTCAGCCTGGCCCAGACCACAAATAAATGAAATACCATTTTCAGATATATTGTATGCAAGCTTTCCACACTGACATTTAACTGGCTGTACATGTACTTCAAGTACTGTACAGAATGAAAGCATAAAGACTGACCTCTAAACTTTCTGGAAAATTGAGACTCAAAACCCTAAGTGGAGAAAAAAAAATCCTTCAGTATCATCCAGGAATGCTCATATACAGTTTTATCTTTGCTGGGTATTATCGGAGAAGATAAATGACAGAAATATCCATTAATTTTTTTATTTTTTTTTTTAATCTTAGCATTTCATAAAGTAGCATTTCTCTAGCAAACTTTATAAAACTGTTTAAATCAGAAAGGGACAAAAGTTGTATGATTAATTGACTGGCACATAGTGAACATTAACCACAGATTTAGTGACAACTGCCTGAGGGGTATAATAGCCTTGACAACCAAGTTATAATCTTTCCACATAACTACACTTTTTTCTTTTTTTTTTTTTAATCTTTCTTTTCTTTTAGCTAGTTATTTAAGCTGCATTTACGTTTCATTGAGAAGAAGCAGCTTCAATTATCAACATAAATCTTAGAGTGGGCACCAATCCTGTAATTTTCCTGTCAAAAATCCTTCCCAGAGGATATTAGATTAAAAAAAACTCCAGAAGCTGAGCACCTAATACATACTGGATCTGCCATTAAATATACAACAGAGCTGCTTTTTCTTTCCCCCAAAGATGACAGCACTGGGTTATAGGAACTAACCAACTTGTGTTCTCTGCTTTTATTACGATTCAAGTATTTCATAAAAAGTCAACTGGATGCCACCAATTAAAGCACGCCATACTAATTATTTCATGCTGCTGCCTAAAAGAACAATTATATGAAATCATGTTTCCAGTTTCTTGGGCTGTACCACAACAATTTTTACAAGAATTCAAACAATGACATAAACAGATGTGAAGGTTCAAAAGAAACTTGCATTAGATGAACGGCAAACTCGTAGAAACTAAGATTTGCCTTTATTCCCACCTTAAAACTTCCTGTTGGCAGCATATGCAAACAAAACTTACTGAAAAACAGCAGGGAGTGTTTTAAATATGAAAGCTGCTGATATCAGGGGTTCAAACACTCTGTACCCCTTGGGCACAAACACTTTCTCCTTTTGGGGGAAAACAAAAAAGTTCTGTGCTATTGGAACAAACTTCATCAGTCCATCTAAACCTGAGCTCAGATGGATGTGGAAAACCTCATTTCCCAAGATCTATATATCTAAATAGTAATTTATCATAACTATTATAAAATACTGCGTGACAGACTGCATCCTTAGCCAAATTCCTAAGGGCCAGTATACTCTTGGCCCTGTTTCTTTTCCATTCCACAAATACAGCATTTAACACTGATTTTCAGAGCATGAGAACTTTGCTCTTTTTTTCTCACTATTGAAACCCTATGTAAGATCCGAGTAACTGGCCTAATTGCTATCAAAGTTATTAGTAAAATGCTAACAAACGAAACCACAAGTTAAAAAGCAGTGTTAGGTGATCCTTGCAAACAATTACACTTATTTAGAACATAAGAGCTTGCCCAATTCCCCAGTGTTTCCAGTACCAACTGAACCTCTTTCAGAAACTTTTCAGGAAGTGGAGGGGAGTATCTTTGTGGTTTTATGTAAGTTGACTGGAAAGATGTTCCATAAGTCTCTCACTCTAGTGGTTAGAAATCTTTGCCTAATCCTCAGGTTTGTTCTTCATGTGCTGGAAGGGCCCTATAATTCAGATCTCTCCACAAACTTCTTGAAATTTTATGCCTTTGACATGCAAATTGCAACCTTTTCCTTTTTTACCATCCTCTTGGATTCTGTGTTTTTGCTGCTCTTAGAAGTCACAAACCTATGATCTGGTTTTCCTCTCATAGGATTTGCTCACCTTTCTTTTCCTTGTCTTAAATTCTAGTTTGAGTTTATCCTTTTTGACGATGGAAGACCCAAACCATATACACTCCAGAGGCAAGCAGAACTGAGTACTATTTCAAGCACACACTGCAAAACAATATCACATCATGCTACAGGGCAAAAATAACTAAAGGATAAATCAAAGTATTTTTCTGAAAGTGGCTTTTCTGCCCCTATACCTGCAGCTAACCTAACCTGCTGGGTTTGCCTTGTTGCACAGACAACAAATAATTTTCAAGGAGAAACAACAGAACTAGGAAGATCCACTGGGATTTTGTCCCATTCATTTTCTTTCTCTCAACTTCTCCATTCTTTTAATATTCCTACTCTTTGTATACTATCCTTGTGCAGCTTCAATAAAACACCTGATTTCCTGAGCTTTGCAGCCTACAAGAACACTGCATATTAAATAGCAACTATTTTGACATTTCCTTTTCAGGTGTTGCAGTCGTCCCTTCATAATCAAAGACATGAAGTAATTAACAAAGACAGTGATGCTGTGCCTATTTGGATTTTCCCAAAACAGTCAGCTGCATCAGAACAGAAATTTCATTGTCTAATTCTACTTTGCTATAAAGCAAACGAGTAAAAACTGCATAAAACTGGTATTTCTGAAACGCTGATTGGAGAACAGCACTGGTGTCACTTCAGACTGAGGAAGTGGGGTCTTTGACACACAGTTTTATTTTACAACAGCTGTTCATTTCTAACAACTGAGCATTAAACATATACTCCAGAAAAACAAAGTTACACTTTTTACCTAAATCCTGCCATTACTTTGCACAGTCATAACTGTGAGTATTTCTATAACTCCTTCAAAAGGATGCCACCTTTATGAACAGAACTGTTCACCTGCAAGTGAGAGAGTATTTGTACACTAAGGAGGAAAATGCATAGTTGGAATGTAACAGCACTGTCACATCAGCTGATTAATGCCCACCTGGGACTACAGGTTTATTGAAATGCATTTCAAGACATGGTAAAAGGTTCCAAATGCTGATCTGGGAATAGGTCCAGTTCTTTTCAACAGATACCACAAAATGTGACAAGCAAGGCTCTCACTGTGGATCAGGAGAACCTGCAATTTCCTTCGCCTTCCCAATGAAGAGAAATGCCCCATTTCTTTTTCTGAGAACACAGACGGAAACAGGTGAGCAAGATGTAACTGAAAAGAAAAGCCCTGAACACTGCCTGATCACTCCCACCAGGAAACCACAGTGATGTTCCCTGAAAAAGAAGTTGTCCTTATCTCAGTTTACATCACCATGTCAAGGAATCCTTTTGTTTCCCTCCCTTAATCGCTACTGAAATTTCTGTTCTTAATAATAGATTATTAAAATATTTTCCTTTTAATTATTTCTTCCACTAAGGGATATTTTGGGGTAAAGCAAGTTGCATTTTAAATACTAAATCTGATTACAAATTGTGGGCCATGGCTTTTAAAATAAATTTGTAGACACCCACAAAACATTTTTCCCGCTTAAAAAGACAGCAACAAAAAACACTTCAAGGTTAAGACACCATGAATTACAATTGCATTTCTGTCATAGCTACCACACTATCAGGAGATGTCAGAAACCAATAATTTACTGTACACTTATGGCTGGAAAAAAAACCTAGGGTAATGACAGAGCGCCTGGAGTTTTAAGCCACGTCTGTCTGTCTCTTTGAAATAAGAGATTAAATGGGAGCTGTACTAAAAATGCCTCAAATCCAGACTGATCTTGTGCCTGGCTCTTACACTGAGAGATGTAACCCAAACATTGGAAGCTACAGACATTCAATTTACACAATATTCATGACCTGGTCAACTGAACAGGAGCTAGTTGAAGTATTGTGGCAATAAGCAAAATAAACTAAGGTGAAAAATAATTTTTTAAAAAGCTTATATATCATTGGTGTAAATGGTTTGTTTCTGTTCCTTATTCTGCAGTAATTCTGGACACACATGATTATATCAGAAAAAAATATACATTTCAAGGCAAAAAGTCTTCTGGAAAGACGTACATTACCTTATAGTTATTTAAATACTGTGCCTGGTGGGAATGGGGAAAAAAAATTGGCAAACACTGGATTGCTCAGATATTAACACTGAGTCTCCATTTTAGTTCCTAAAGACATATTTCCCAGGAGATGCTAAGAGAGACTTGCTCTCTGAAATAATCACTTTTAACAAAGAAGCCCGAAGTGGCAACAGTAAGAGTCATGCTTTAGTTTCTTAATCCAAAATTAAATTCAACTCTTCCAAATTGCTCTTGAACAAACCACTTATTTTCAAGAGACTCAGCTTTACACTCAATCTTTGTTACATGAACACAGGCTACCAGTTTGTGCAGCAGTTAGCATAAATAAGTCCTGACTTGGTTATTCATTAAATTAGCTAGAATATAAATTTAAAATAATAATATTTATATTGCACCATGTAAGAGGCTGACATTTACATAAAACCCCAGGCAATAGTTAATGTTCCCAGGGTAAGAAACTGGTCAGTTTTATTTTTTCTTTCCCTCAGTTGTGCTTCCTGGTATGATATTTATCTCATCTGACTTTGGTGGATACTGGAATAGTCTGAGATATCAGTATCTAGAGAACTGACTTTTGAAACTAAAACTCCCTCAATAAAAACAACAACATCCCACACCAAACTGGTAAGCTGGGAATAGCATTTTCCCTTAAGGGAAACATTAATGAAATTACAGAAATACTTTCATTAATAATGCAAAATCAACTATGACCCAGTGAGCAACTCCACTATATTCAAAAACAAAAACATGCACAATGGTAATAAAGCCTATTTCATTACTCCTTTTGTCTTTGAAAGGGCTGGAGTAATGCTGGGAGATATTTTCTACACTGGGATGACACCAAGAAGGGCGCTGTAACAGGACAGAGACTGGCTGAGCTGTATCTGAAGGAAGGCAAGCTCGTCTTTGGAGATTTGGATGTGACAAGCTGGCAATGACCACACCAAACTGCAGGAGAAGTGAGGCAGATACTTGAACTATAATAAAGTAATAGGATTTGATGATAATTGGATAATTCTGTGGACAACAGAGCTGGAAAGAGACCGAAAATGACCACTGGTTAAACAGAAGAGTGAGGACACAGTGGGAAGATCTGAGACAGCTCAGAGCAATCACTTCTGCCCTGTCCTCCTCCTTCCCTGGCAGATGGCATTCCCTACAAAGGCAGGCCTGACAGCTCTGATCTGCTGTCAGCAGCTTGAGAAGAAAAGACAGAGTAAATGGGAAAGTGTGAGGACTGAGGCTGCTGTGAGTCACGTAAGAATTGCCAGTTCCAGGGCTTGGCTTTCTATTGAGCAGGGAGGGAGGGAGGATTAGGAAACAAAGAAGAGGCAGTCAGGCTGTCCTCTATCTTCAATCCTTGTCCTCGATCATGTTTCATCCCAGACTGGAAGAGTTTTTCATTGGCTGTGAATCACTGGTTTGCCATTTGGGACAGGAAAACAGAACTTGGGGAAAAACAATGAGAGTGCACCAAAACCAAAGGAGGACTCCTAGCTGCACTGAATGAGCCAAATGAACTTGCAATTGAGTGACAATGCCTACAACTCAAAATTATGTAGAGACATTATATAAATGATTATTACATTAATATAGTTATATATTTTATAATTTTCTTCATATATGTGTTGATAAATCAGATGTCAGGCATACTGATGCAGAAAATTTTTACTTCACCTGTAGGTTTGTCTGTAATCAGTGTCAAAGATTTCACCTATTTATGGCATGATTACAGCACACTAGACTATTTTATTCCAAAGCTTAATCTATATGGACAAACAAAACACAAAATATCCTTTTGGATGATCATACTCATCCACAAAAACAGATCTAAAGATAGATGTGGTTTGGGGGTTACCCTTTTTTAAAGTCATGCAGTCACAAAAACACAATGTTTTCCCTTTATAATATTTCAGATGAGTTGCCCCCACATTCTTCCAGACTTTTCAAAGTCACCTCCTACCATGCTTCGAAACTAATTTCTCCTTCCAGATTCAGCGTGAGATTGAATCTGATATTGATCAACTGCATGTTCAAATGTCTGAGATGCTGAGAGACGGGAAAAAGGATCCTCATTTCTGCAGGGCTATGGGGAAGCCAGAGAAACAGCAATTCTCAATAGGATCAGGGAAGTTTTGTCTTCTCAGCAACATTCCTCAGCTCTGAGACAGCACAAATATAACACCACAGCCAACAGCACTCCTAGGCTGTGCCTGGGCCCATTTTGCTACCTCTCATACAACTGATATTGCCATTTTTTCTTCTTGCTCCCAAATGGGATTTAAAGAGAAATATGAAGATTCAAAACACCTGTCCAAAATCATACTTTTTAAGATGACTGTAAATCTGTTTCAGATGCAATTGGGAATGAAACATCAAAACTGTCCTCATGAATCCAAACGTTAAGTATTTACAGGAGATGTGTGCCAGCTTAGAAAGAAGTTTGAATTTAAATTTTCAGTGGTTAATTAATTTAGAAATTATTAAGGAAACAAAAAGAATTATTATTAAGCAGTTCAGTTTCCCTATTCTTATTATCATTTTAATGGGCTAAAAAATTGAATTAAAAGAGCTTTCTTTCACTCCATTTAATACATTTGACTTTTTGTATGCCATTAAGTTTGGACAATTACAAAAAGTCCAGGTATTTTGAATACAAGTTGTTACTGATGTAACAACACTGGCATGTTTGAGTTGATAAAGGAAGGATGGAAGTCTAAATCCAAATTAAAAAAACATTTTCAATGAATTGTGTACAATTACATAAAATGTACAGATCAGTATAAATTAAAATATTTTATCATAGTTTAAGAAATTTAAATCAAATAACCCCTTACTGAAAACTTGTCTATCCCTACCCTTTTTTCAATACATACTTTAATTCAAATATAAAGCTAAGTAAGTAAGCATGAAAAGCATGAAAGATAACATGCTTTCAGGGAAAAGCAATAAATATCTCCTCCCAAGCTACTCTGCATAGCAATCAACATGATACTCACTGCAGGATGACTGAAGATATTTTTTTATTCCTACTTTCCCTGATACAAAGATTTGTTGAAACAGCAAAATTTCACCTAAAGTAAACTTCTATCCATCAATGCCGTCAAAATAAACTTTTGCTGAGGAAAAGCATCGGGTTTTCCCTTTGACTGTGTTTGAATTTCTTGTTCCTCAAGAGGCGACAAAAATCACACAATCACAGAATCTTTTGGGTTGGAAAAGATCTCTGAGATCATCAAGTCCAACTCATGACCGACCTCCACCTTGTCAACCAGACCGTGGCACTGAGTGCCACGTGCAGTCTTTCCTTGAACACCTCCAGGGTCAGCGACTCCACCACCTCCCTGGGCAGCCCATTCCAATGTTTAACAGCCCTTTGAGTGAAGAAATTCCTCCTGATTTCCAGCCTGAACCTACACAGGTGCAGCTTGACACTGTGTGCTCTTGTTCTATCACTTGTAACCTGGGAGAAGAGACTGACCCCCACCTGGCTACAACCTCCTGCTGTCAGGGATAAGGTCTCCCCTGAGCTGCTTCTCTCCAGGTTAAACACCCCCAGCTCCCTCAGCTCCTCCTCATCAGATTTGTGCTCCAGACTCTTCCCTGAAGCTCCGCTGCCCTTCTCTGGACTCATCCCAGCACCTCAGTTCCTTTGTTTTGAGAGGCCCAAAACTGAACACAGCACTCAAGGTGTGACCTCCTCGATGCCGAGTACAAGGGGAGTCCACTGGGTTTGGTTTTTGTTCCTTCAAAGGCTTCTTTGGTTACAAAATCAAACTGAGAAAACCTGAAATCTTCCACATGGCCATTTCCTTTACCATTTTTCCTACTTACACCTTTGCATAAAGCATAATTTTGCACTGCTCAGTTGAACCCAGCTGCAGGTGAATGGCATCACACACAGAGAGCCACATCCCAGGACTTCCTTAAATGTACAAAAGTATGGGCCCAGCAGACTATCATGCACTGAGTTTCCTTCTCTGATGGATTAAGAACCATTATCATCATCATGAGGGTTGAATTCCTACCCCACAGCATGACTGCTGAAAACCTGGTGAAGAATCATCAAAAATGTCATCCAACATCTCTGCCACCACTATACCTTCCCAGCTGGATTTTAGTTCTGGTTGTGTGAAAATTATACAATCACCTGAATACACCACAGTGGCTAAAAACAGGGCCCTCTATATCAAACTGACAGGGAAAAAAATGTCTATTTATCAAGTTGCTTTGGATGAAAGAAATGGGGAAAAGAAATATTACCAGATTATTTCCCTGAATATTCGTAGTGAATTCTTTAGAAAACTTATGGCTAATAGCCTAGGTGTTCAGCAGCCTGAAGTGTATTTAAACATGTAAAACAAAGCTTTTGAGATGTTCTGTATGATAGGCACACTCAAGGAAGATATTTTAGTAACACCAGTTTTCAGCAAGTTATTGACTTTTTCAAGACAAAGTTCTGAGCCACAATTTAAGAGATAGTTGTCTGAAGTAATTTATACTTTAAAGAAAACAAAATATTTGAAATGGCCTTTTAAAGGATTAGTAACAAATCCCTAGAGGAATGCAGCCCACCTCAGTCAATTTTCAACCTTAAAAGCAAATTCTGACATATCCAGAACATTAATGAAGACAATGTTTATGCCTTACATAGCATGCTAAGTGTGAGAACTCTACAGATAAACAAAAATGCTGTCGAATGTCTACTGAAGCTCATAATGGAATGTAAAAAAAAAGCTGAGAAATGGCAGTAGCTTATGGCTGTTGATGAAAAGATTTAGGGAAATGAAGAACATTATTAACAGTAGGAGAAAAACTTAAAAATTAAATTATTTTATTAAATTTAAAAAGTCAGGGGTCTATTTCCCATTATTTTAATTATTTTATAATTATTTTTTAATATTTGTGTAACAACTAGTTTTTTAATAACTCTTATAAGGGGTTCCGGTGAAAGGAGCAGTACTGAGAGAGAAACACAGATCAGTATTCAGTGGTCATAAATGGAAAAAGGAAGGAGAAAGGAGAGGTAAGAGAAAAATAGTGCTACACAACCATGAGGCTGAGTCTAAAGCAGAGAGGAATATTCAAGCATGGGAAAAGACACAGACCTCAAGAGCGCTGTAGAGTTGTGCAAGAAAGATAAAAAAACAGCAAGTGAAAATGAGAAGAATGGAGCTGTATGATTTGAGATGATTTTAATGCATAATATAACATCACCACAAGCAAGCAGGCAGAGGTTTCTGTGGTTTACACATATAAATGCAAATGCTGACAAAGCCTTCAAAATTATTAAGGAGAATAGCTGTTTGAAAACAAGGAAAAAGAATCATTATTTTTATTATTACTTCTAGCAGCAATCCCCGTGACAGCAGCAAGGATTCAAGCAGCAAACAATAGGTCCTTGCCAGAAATGAATAAACCTTAGAGGAATCTGTGTGCCCAGAAATATCATCTTTCTTTTTTTCAACTTTATCAATAGTTCTGGTAGAAGAGATGACTTCTCTGCATAAGGCTTGTTTCACTAGTTAAGATATCCCCACACAGAGAGCAAGTGGAAAAACAGCAGCAGCCACCTATAAAAACAGGCAGCTAGATTAAAAGAATTCAACTAAGTATGCTCCATCAGCTGAGGAAAGCTATTATTCCCCAGTCTGCAAGACTCTAAGGTATGATTATATTTTGGAGCTTCCCTTCCAAAAAATTAAACTGTATTTTACGAGAAGTTAGGAATGCGGATTAAAAAGAAAAAAAAAAAAATAAGCTACTTACATTCATATAAAGAAACAAATTTTATCTTATGTAAAGATGTCTCTGCTTGGGATTATGGTAATACTTCTATTATGCAGGGAAGCTACCTGTTCACTAAATTTGTAATAAACTGGAGAGGAGAATGCAAAGTGGACTACTTTTAATGACCACCTCCACGCCCTGCTTCTGTCTCTCCTTTCTCCTATGGTTACTCCACATAGGATTTGGTCAGTGCTTCCTGAGAGGTGGAAGTGGGCTGGGACCTTTACTGCCAACATGTAACATAAATATCACTACAAACTCACACTGCTCAAGCAGTTTATCCCTGCAAAGCACTGGCCAAGCTTTTAAGCATCCTTTTTTTTTGCAATAGGGTTTTCAAGGCTAAACTACTTTTTCTTTTTGTATCATGATTATAATTACGGCATAGTTTCCAAATGCTAAAAGGCAACCAGTATACAGACTTTTCCACTTTGTGTAAAGAGCTATTTGAAACAAAACCCTAAATTAAGGCTTCCTGAAAGGCTGAAAGCCTTCAGTGGGACTAATTAGACAGAACCACTAGGCCTTGAGGCTCACAGCTGCTCACCAGTACCCTCTGCAAAGACTGAGAATTAAACACATGGTTAGGGGTTTAAATTGATTAACGGGCATCAGTTGTTCCTCCTCTACAGGTAAAGCCCTAATATCAATCTTTTTATTTTCTAATATACCATTATATGACTAATTAGTAGGCATTATGGCACATCTATCAGTTTAAATGAATTTTTAATGACAATTAATCTGCCCTCTTTTAAAATTCTTATTTTAAATAAATGGGAAATACTCCCCTAGTGTTTTGATTAAAAACAAAAGCTAAGCAGTGCTAAAAAAGAAGTCAATTAAAAATGAATGGATCTTTTCGTGAGAGACTGTACTGCAAATTGTCAGTCCTCTATGTGTTACATGGGAATTCTACTCTTAATTTGTTCTGTAATTTTGTGGTTGCTGCAAGTATTTATAAGCTGGTATATCTGCATTACGAACACCACACTGGAACAGCTACAGGACTGTACAAACAGGAGTGAATTATAAGCAGTCAAGATACACACGACAGATTAGACAGTATTTGATTCTTCACAAGGACAGTGGTAAACCACTCACTATCAAGACTATCAGGCAGGAAACACCGGGGAAGGGCTTGGAAATCTTTATTTCCATCAACTGCATCAATCTGCCAACAGAGCACACCATCATCACCGAGAAACATTTTCATCATGAGAGCAACTGATTAAATTAATCAACTTTGAAACTAATGATCAAACTTTGAAACTAATGAACAAAAAATAAATGAGGAAGAAACCAGAGCATAAGACTTAGAAGAAGGGAAGAAAAAGGTCTCTAAAATACATCAGCCCAAATCCTATATTTTATCATTGGGCTTCAAGGATAGTTCAAAGCTCTCACAAAAGACTGTGTGCCACTCAACCCCATGTTCTTCTCCCAGCTCAAGCGTGATGTGGTGAAAAGCCACTCCATGTGCTCTTATGATTATACCCCTAAGGGAAACCACTGCATGCAAACACCAGATGCATGGCCTTGACAATATTTTTTAAAATGTGTCCACATAGAAAATGTCAATTTTTATTTATATTAGGAGATTACATATTACCTATAACGCCTACAGAGTGCAAAGGAAAGACAAAATGACTCATTATAAAATATTTTTTTTAACATTCTAAGCAGAAAATTATGCAGAATTAGCCTACTTGGTGTGAAACTGCCTAACCAAGCCAAAATCAAATCTCTCGTTTCTTCATGCCTTGCCACTTTAGTAATGGTAAATTAGTCACTTCCTTCCATCTGGAATGAGCAGTCCACAGACTTCAGGTGTCTTTGGGGTGTTCAAGCCCTTTCCTTCAAAACCAGACAAGAATACTTATTCCCAAGAAGGATTTGAGAAAGGTGACAAGGGGGCAGTTTGTGTCAACAATTACAGAAGTCCAGCAAATAAAGAAGTTTTGATATAAAGCAATTAAAACACCAATTTTAGAAGAGAGCAATTGTGAGTTGTTTACAAAACCCAATCTGGTAGGTCTGAGACAGTTACAGAAGGTGTTAATGGACAGAATGTCCTCGAGACCATGGGAAGAGTAGTAGGCATGTGGGGAATGTGAAGCTCAAGGGCAGCCTGGGCTGCAGTGACCATGAAATTGTGGAGTTTGAGATCCTTGGGGCAGCAAGGAGGGTGAAAAGTGTGCTCACTACCCTGGACTTCAGGAGAGCAGAGGGTCTCTTCAAGGATCTCCCTGGTAGAGTGCCAGGGGATAGAACCCTGGTGGCAAGAGGGGCCCAAGAGAGCTGGAAGACACTCAAGGATTGCCTCCTCCAATCTCAAGAACAATGCACCCCTACAAAGAGGAAGTCAGGGAAGATTGCCAGGAGGTCTCCATGGACGAACAAGGAGCTCCTAGACAAACACAAACAGGTAGCTTAGTGAGGGTGGAAGCTGGGAAAGTAGCCTGGGAGGAACACTGAGTAATTGTCTGAACAGGCAGAGAGATCATTAGGAAAGTTAAAGCACTGGCAGAAGCAAATCTGGCTCAGGACATCAATGGTAACAAAAAAAACACCTTTTTAGGTATATCAGCAATAAAAGAATAGGGAAATTGTTGATTCCCCTCAGGAGGAATTATGGGACACCTGGTTACCCACGACACAGAGAAGGCTGAGGAACTCAACAAGGTTTTTTCCCCACAGTCTTCACCAGCAAGTTTTGCAGCCGCACTGACCAAGCTGCAGAAGGTGAAAGCAGGGATTGGCACAATGAAGTACCACCCATTGTAGGAGAAGACCAGGTCTGAGAATATCAAAGAAACCTGAAGGTGCACAAGTGCATGGGACCTGATGAGATACATCCATGGGTCCTAAGAGAACTGGTGGATGAAGTGGCTAAGCCACTATCCATCATATTTGAGAATAGAGCAGTCTACTGAAGCTCCCACTGACTGGAAAAGGGGAAATATAACCCTCATTTTTGAAAAGGGAAATAGGGGAGACCCTGGGAAATTCAGGCCAGTCAGTATCATGTCAGTGCCAGGCAAGATCATGGAGTAGATCCTCCTGGAAACTATGCTGAGGCACAGACAGAATAAGGAGGTCACTGGTGACAACCAACATGGCTTCACTAGCGGCAAATCATTCCTGACAAATTTGATGACTTTCTACAGTGGGGTTACAGAAGTGATGGGCAAGGAAACGGCAAGAGATGTCATCTTCCTGACTTGTGCCACATTTGACACTGTGCCACAAAACATCCTTGTCTCTTAGCTCAAGAGCCAGGGATTTGACTGATGGACGTCTTGGTGGATAAGGAATTGCCTGGATGGTCACAATCAGAGTTGCAGTCGATGTTTAAATGTCCTAATTGAAAGTAGTGACCAGTGATGTTCCTCAGGGGTCGGACTGGGACCTGTGCTGTTTAAAAGCTTTGTTGATGACCCAGACAGTAGGACTGACATGTACCCATAAATCCAACTTTATAATGAAACACAAACTTAATCACTATTCTGAAGCAAAGCAACAGTTCCCAAAAATGTCTTCCATCCTAGTTTAAGTAAATGTCTTTAATGTTTAAAAGTAAAAGAATGCTCATATAAACATGCAGCACTAAGCCATAGTAGAGATCATCCCTGACCTTGAAAAAAAACCTTTCTTAGTATACTCTTCAGGAGGAAAAAAAGGACCATTTTCCTGTTAATGCTGTCATAAAGCCCACAGTGAATTACTAAAAATCATTACTTTTATGTTAAAAGCTCTCACAATGACAAGAATGAATTAGCAGGGGACGGGAAATAAGAAGACAAGTAATGCTTAAGAGGCCATCTCCACAAAACACTGCTGGGAATGCAAATGTCTAAAGCTTTGCGTGCTTATTAATATTGCTCATTGTAGTCCCCTCTCTTTGCAACACTTTACGTGCTCTCCTTTGCTAATGTACAATCTCCTTCCCCCCCCACGCCCATTAGGAAGACTCCCTTCCTTACAAATACCTGTCACTCACCCCACAGCTTGCTGGCTCTCCACTGACACAGAACTCTGCTAATAATGCTATTAATAACTACTGGTGAGAAAAACCTGCGGGGGTAGACAAAATTGTAGTGGGAAATAATGCATTGTTTCCAACATAGATAAGACAGTACCCTACTAGGGACAATGAGCCAGAGGAACTGAGGTTTCAGTCCCGGAAAAAGGAATCTACTCCTAAGACTTATTTCATGTGAGGGGGGGAAGGAAAAGGCAAATTCCAGAAACTAAATACAGGAACTGTTCAAAATTTGAAGTAATTAGTATCTCTCCTTCACTGAGTATTAAAAAACCAAACTTCCGTAAGAAATTCTGCAAGCAGTCTGTACATGTTCACCAGAAACTACTACTGAATAGTAATCCATACAACTTAAGAGATTTCTATAAATCATAAAAGGTAAACATAACTAAAATAAAACATAACCTAGTAACAGTAAAGCTGGCTGGCCCATTTCCTCCAAGTAAATATGTTTTTCAGTTGATCTTTCAATCAGACTATGATAGATGGCATTATAACTAGGTACTGTTCTCAGGATGAAAGATTTCTTCACGCAGCTAAAAAAGAACAGACAGATATTCACAATAGGGAATCCTTTAAAAAAAACCCTAACATTTTCTTTATACTCATTCCATTCCTATTTTTAAGGTCAACAAATTGCTGCATTCAGATGACAGATTTGCAAGTTATCTGCAAAAAACATTTTTCTTCATTACACCAAAGCTTTATACTTTAAAAACCCACAATTTTTCTTGTCCTCCCCTAAAGCACTACCAAAACAATTGTTACAGGACCTTCTAAGGTCTGTAGAACCAAATGCAGAGAGAGATCTGACACATACATTTTTTCATAAAAATGTCCAAAATATAATGTCTGCTTAAACAAACAAGGGGAAAAGATGTAAGATGGAGCTACAAAGACATCTATTATGTCTTTATATTGTTCCTGTCATCATGCTCAATAGCTAATTTTCGTGCCATAAATGCGTGAATTTAGCACATTTGCTTTCCAAATCTAGCAGGATGAAGAAATCCCAGGAACTCCTACAGAAACAGCAGGTCAATCCATTCTCTGGGACAGGAGAACAAGAATCTAGGGATATTATAACATTGCCATGAGGAAGATCAGTACAGGAACCCTGGAAAGAATTTATAGTTTGGTTGTCTGTGATCCTTGAAGAAACTTGATGGAAACAAACAACAGCTATTTTCAAGTAATTTACTGAAAATGACGTTCATAGGGTTAGAACATACTTGTGGAATAGAGTTGTGCACAGTACTAATAAATTCTTGTTATCCTTGTATTTTTGTTAAGAAACAAGTACAGTCTTGCAGAACTTGTCAGCAAATGAACTTAGATTTCTCATTACCATTAAATTACATGGGTCAGGTGGCTCATTTCAATCGAAAAGTACCTACAACATCGCAATTACAGACTTCCTAACTCAAAGACTCAGATTATCTAATATTAACCCAAGTTAAACACTATAAAAGAGTCACACAACAGCCAAACACAAGAAACTTGTTCATAATGAACAATTAAACCCCAAGTCATTACCTGAGAGAAGTTGTCTCCCCTTCCCATAACCTCTAGCACTCACAATGGCATCATCACCTCACTGCCACTGCTCATAGCTGGCACAAGCTGGACCTTTATCTAACTTGCTTTTTTCTGCCTTATCCCCCCTCCTCTTTTTTTTAAAATAAAACTCCATAGATGAATTCACGAGAGAACTATTCTTCTATTTTTATCCTCCTGTCTTGACTAGGTCCTCATTTACAAAGCAAAAATTTTGCCTGGACTTGCCACAAGTTTCAGGAAACAGAAGTGATCATTATTGCTCTGGAGACTGATCTTATTTTACTTTCATTTTACAGATATTGATGAACGGCTCAGTGAGCCACAAACAAAAGCACCACCATGCTTCAGCACATCCTCTTCTCACAAGTACACATTTTCATAAAAATGTATATAAATGTCCCTCTAAATCATTACTATTAACAACATAATTTGCTTAGAGAATCAAGCTGTTTCTACCCGATACAAATGGCAAGACTGAGCAGTACTGGTTACTACTGGAACACCTCATACCAACTTATGTGTGCTCTCTTCTAGAATAATTTTTTTAAAAAATGGATATTCCAACTCTCACGGGCAGAAACAGGTCTTCCTGCCACTGAACAGAAGTATTTCAGAAGACACACTATTAAATCTGGTTAATGCACCATCAGTCCAGCTGTAAAAACTTTATCTACATACATCAAATAGTTTCCAAAAGAACAAAACAATTTAAAAGAATTACCTGCAAAATTAGCTATTAATGTTTTATTTCTGTCCAGATTGCCCTACAGCTTCTATACTGTGATATAACTTGCCAACATATCATACAATACTGGAGGATCAACAGAGAAATTTACTGGATGTGCAGAAGGAAAGGGAAGTTGAGGGAAATTCCAGTGTGACTCACCACTGAGGATCCTTGGGAGGGAAAGGCAAACAGAAGGGAAAAGAGGAATAGAAATAGTTCCTCCTATAAAGAATGCTTTTCTATTGAAAACAAAACCAGAGTTGGAAAGAGCGGCCGTGAATTCCTCAGGCAGATGGTGTCAATAGATCTATTAGTCACTTTGGCAGCAGCAGGATGGTGATGGGGCTCACAAAAAGCCACTTAAAAACCCCATATAAACAAAAGAGAAGTACATTAAGAAGTTAATTCAACTTTCCAGTACAAGACACTGTTTCCTACGTATCGCATAAAACCAGCTACCATTCATTCTGGTTTGCAGTTTCTGCTGCAGTTTTACAGACTGTGGTAGATGTGGATTCAAAGCAAATCCCCATGGGGGGCAGCTGGGCTTCCCAGGTGGAAAGCTCAGACCTGAGGGCTTTCCCAAGTCCTTCTGCACCTTAGCTTGTGTGTAGGAACTGACAACACACTGCTCTTTCCTCAGTGATGTGACACTTAGAATCGGAAATCGTGGTGGCCACTGCTTCTCCCTCTGGTACTGAAGGATGGTTAGTTCCTACCAACGTGATCCCAGAATTATTCAAGTTGAAAAAGACCTTTAAGAATATCAAGTCCAGCTAGCACTGCCAAGTCCACCACTAAACTATGTCCCTAAGTGCCACACCCACACATCTTTTAAATACCTCCAGGGATGGTGACTCCACCGCCTCCCCAGACAGCCTGTTCCACACTTTCTGTGAAAAATTTTTCCTAACAGCCAATCTAAACCTTCCCTGGCCCAGTTTGTGGCCGTTTCGTCTTGTCCTATCCTTTGTGATCCAGGAGAAGAGACTCACCCCCTAAATAAAAAAATTAGAATTACAATATTACTGTTGTAAAACAATTTATTTTCATATAACATGGTAGGTTAAAAATAGCCAAATTTAACAAAATAGCTAAATCCTTAGGAACAAATTCAACTTTGTATTACAAATTCAACTTCGAATTATGCATTAGCTATTAACTGGCATTCATCTTTTTAAGTTCAAAAAGTATATTTTACTCTATCAGAAATTAAATATACTTTAAAAATACATATTCTTAGGATTACTCTCTTCCTCTCAGTTGGTTCCCTGATTAAAATAAGCTGTAGCAATAATGTTAAACAGTCCTTTTGGTGGCAAGGAACTCAAAGATGCATTTTTAATTCTCAGAAATATTTAGAACATTCAGGAAGTCAGAGTCCATCCCACTGCCCTACTTTATCCCTCCAATAAGAAATTTAACTGAGAAAAGAAGTAGTTGAATCCTGGTTCGGTTTTTTTTTAAGCAGAGGCAGATGTTTAACACAGATCACCCATCCTCAGAGAGGACAGACATCTAGTTCAAACAATTTTGGTTGTCAGGCATGTAGAAAGGAATGCCTAAGTCAAACAAAGACAAGGTTGGTCTTATCACAGGTGATGCATATGGTCAGAAAACTCCTTGGGAAATGATCAAGAACTAAGAGCCGAAGAATTATAATTTAATTACCCACAACAAAGCATTCCACCTGCCTAGCACAAAATCTGAGTCATGCAGTTGCCGCTTTAATTAAAAAAGATTCATTGGTTATAACTCTGCCTGCACTAGCATGGCAAATGTATCTTCCAGAACATCTTCTCTCTGTTTCTGTGCTAGAAGGGAAAGCTCCTCTGAAAGAATCCACAGGACACACTTGAAGACAGGCCATAGCTCCTGGAGGTGAGTGAGTACAGTCACAGCCAGGCTAAGGAAAGCATCAAGACTTTGGTCTGCTTATAAGATCCAAGTCTGACCAAACAATAGATACTTATGGAGAAAACACAATATGTGAAGTATCAATGACACAAGTCTCCAAATGTCCTTTCTGACACACTCTGTCACTGAAGTCCATCTTTGGTCTTCCCTTGAAGTTGGATTGAGAACTGCAAGCCCTACATGAGGCTATTCTTAGAGGATTAGTCTGGTAATAGGGAACCATCATCACCTTTACAGTGTTTTCCATTAAAACTAATTATAGTTTATATACATATAGTATATATATATACATATATATATAGTAATGTACAAGGATTTGTTTGCATTTACAGAGGATGTTAATCCAAGAAAGGTAAAAAACACTTTCTATACTTTATCACTATAAACGATTTGTAAGATACTACACTGCTCCTTTCATCAATCATCTTATAAAACTTAATTGCAGGCTTTGTGCATACGTTTTGAAGCCAACTGTGTTTACCCAAAAAATAATTTGGTTTCTACTGAACCACAACCTGACAGAGACACACACACACACGAAAGGCAGCTCCTGGCATTTCCTGCTGTTTATACACAAGGCAAGAGCAACACTGCTCTGTAACCAGTGTTATGCTAAATTTTAATTCACTCAGTTTTATGCTGCTGGACATGCACTTCCTTTAGGGAAAGGGAAGGAATAGGAGCAGTGTGGCCTTATGTCCACACAGCAGAATCAAGCCAGGTAGAGCAATAAGAGAAGAGGATGTGGATGCAGGGGGAAGAGTCGCATTTCCTAAGGAAACTGCAGCATTACCATAGCAATGCTCCAATTAGTGTCTCAAACAGATGTGGAAGGAATCAAACAAAAAATGCTTAGCAATGTGGATGGGAGGGACAATGAAGTGCTTGTCATTATATATATATTTTTAAATGGCATTTTCTATTCGAATGGAACAGAAATTTCATTTTATAAACAACATTCTCCTCTCTGAAATTTCCCAAATTGTAACAAGCTGTTTAAATATACATATTCAAGCTGCACCTTTTTTTTCTCTAAATAAATATAAGCTTCATTATTTTAATAACACTCTTCATTTTTTCTTTAAGGCTGAATATTTTCTCAGAGAAAACATTCGCCCCTCCTCTCTAGCATGCCTAAACCTGCGTTTGTAATGAAGGAGACAGGCAGTAGTAGAGGATTAAAGGCTTGTCTGAAAGGAGGTGCTGAAAATTGTCAAAACTATTGGCTATTCATGAGCAGGATGAATGCGCTAGGGTGAAAAAAAACAATCACAACAGACTTTTATTTGTACGCTATGCAAGGATGAACCTATTTCACACTAAATAACTGGGTATCATGCACATAAAGTATGGCAGTTTGCGATCTGGAAGAACAAGTACAACCTCACACCTATCTTAGAGAAAGAATCTGAAGCAAGACAAAGATTTTGGAAGGAAAATATAAAAACTTTTACCTCAGGATAATGGATTTGCATCTGGGATTCAAGGATCCAATAAATAACCTAGCTCCATAGATAGAACACTAGTGCACCAAAGAAGTAAGAAACCTAATTGCCTATTATCTTTAAGAAACATTCCTTATAATATAGTAAACTCTGCCACTTAAATGTATTACAAACAAGATATTTATATGCTCAGGATATACCAAAACAAACTAGCAAAATTTATTTCCTTTCTACAGAAGAAAAGACAACAACTGAAGAAAGCCGACCAAGACAAAGTCATGAGCATCTGCATTCACCAATCAAAAAAATCCATATAACAGAGAGAAAGCTGAAACTTACGAAGGACTCGAAACAGGCAATAGACCAATACCCGGCTATTTATGTACCTGTTAAAAAATACTGTAAAACTTCAGCTATCTACCCTGAAATATTCTGGACCTGAAAACTCATACTAGATTAGTATGTTAGCAATTCCAAAAACCAGCTCTCTCTCAATTCTGACACACACTGAAATATGAGTGCATCAAAACAAATTGCCATATGGAGCCTCTGACTTGATTGTTCTAACAAGTACTTTAATGATTTTTGCATTATTTTATTTATCAAAACTATGAACTGAACTTCAAAGAGTATTCCCAAGACTAATTGTTTTCATTTCATAGAAGGCAAGCAAAGAGAGAAAGAGCTTATCTTTAGAAACTAATATAATTTTTGCTTACCAGGTTTACTCCTTAAGACTGTTCAAAGTGAAACAGTAAGATGAAAAAGTATAATCAAAATAGTAAAGATTTTATCACTCTGGTAAGGATATCTTAATACAGTGAGAGGAAATTTATTTCTAAATATAATCTAGAGAATTCTCGTCTTCTTGCTGCTCTTGAAATTGAAAAATGCTCTTTTTAAAATTATTTTGAGAACATGTGTAATTTTGTAGACTTCAGTCACAAATATTACGGTAAAACTCACACAATTAATACCAACACATTCCAAGCAGATGTGACACTTCCTACACAATTCCAAAATAATAAGGTAGTAACAAATATTACTACATAAAAGCTAGAATTTTTGCTGTTGGTAGCTGTTGTAAGTATTGTAAACCTAACATCATGCCAGCACTCCTATCATGGATAAATCCAATCCATATTTCCAATTATATCTGAAGTATCCAAACCTTATCACAGGAAGAGCACTTGTAACATTTTAACAATCCAATGTCGTGTTTCCTCTAATACACATCAGCATAGAAGATTAAGTGAATATCCAATACTTCTCAATAATCCCTAATAGAAGATAAATGCAGTGAGGATAAAGAATTCTGTGGAGTTTTTTGGTTTGCGGGGTTTTTTTATTTGGTTTTTTTGTTGTTGTTTTTCTTTTTAAATATTTAAAAGCACACACATACACAGAAAAACAAACAGATGTAGTACTTCATTGTTAAAGGATATATAAAATATTTATCCCTAACGCAACATTCCTTCAACTGTGAGACTGAAACCACTTCCTTATGATAGCAAGATAATATTGGCTACACTCTAATTTTCCATTCATGTTGTTGAATGGAGTCTTGTTCTAGGGCTACACCCAAAAAGGTAAAACTATTTCAAAAGTCAGTATGTACCTATTTTAATAAATCTTGTTCTTCAGACTATCAAGTTCCTTCATGCTAGATATATTTCCTTAAAAACCAAATACAGCTAGAGAAGCGCCTACTTTTTAATGAATGCACATAATTAAAGGTGGCCAATGTATCAGAGAGGCCTAATACAGAGGCATTAATTAGCTCAAGTGCTGAATACTTCCCAGATTGCTATTGCTTCTGATGGCTGGGTGCTGTGATCTTCTTCCATGGCTTTCATGGCATTCTAATTGGTGATTATTTAACCCCATTAAAACAAACAAACACACACAATAACCCCAAAGAAAACCCCCCAAAAACAACAATAACAACAATCGCCAAACCACAACACAACAAAACCACAAAAAGCAACACAAAACCAACCTGAACCTTAGGTTAAGCAGGTGGCTATTTACACCAGGTTAAACCAAAAGAGCCCATAAAAGTATCTTTATCCAGTCAATGCAAAACAAAAGTGAAGAAAAATCCTGAATGAATAATAATTCTAGATTGCAGCTAATTAAAACACACACTCCTTAAATTACAGCTCTGCTGATATCCCACACAACACACTAGCAAGAAGTAGCAAATACATTACATCAACATCTGTTTAAATGCAGTTTCCAAAATAATCTATTTGAAAATTCTGATGCCCTATATCAGGTTCCAATTCAGAAGTAAACTTCAATTCACTCTTCACCTTTTTTCCCCAAATTTATTTTCATTTATGAGGGGAATGTTTTTAATTTTCATGGGTTTTACGTCTATATGCTTACAAGCCTGACATATTCTCTGAAACTGAACCATATCTACGGAAACTGAGAAACTTTATATGCAACCTTTCAGGTGTTGTGAGCATGCTAGCACACACCTTTTGACACTCTTCACAACCAAACTGTGGAAACATTCATACAATGGCTTGTTCTTGAAGGAACCTTCAAGATCATCCTGTTCCAACCACCTGCCATGGGCAAGGACACCTTCCACTAGACCAGGCTGCTCAGAGCCCCATCCATCCTGGCCTTGAACACTGCTTCCTTTAGTTTAATTCACCCCAGAAACAAACAGGCCTCTAATGCTCTTACTTGATGTGTAATGACATAGAAAACAAAGTTTAGGAGGCAAAGGGTTTGGTTTAACACCTGCCCTGAAATTGGGTATTAGCCCTCAAGACTGACAAGTCATTTCACTGGCTACAAATATTAGCAAAATTGCAGTATTAACACTGACAATATTTAACCCAACTTCTTAAACAGAAATGGCTTTTGATCCTATTTTATCCCCAAGGGTATTACTTCATACTTAAAAAAAATAATTAACTTGGTATGTAACTTAAGACTAAAATAATAATTTCCTACACTACAATATACATAAAGGCATAATTTTGCTTAACAGTTGCCAGGGAACTATGCACGTTCCAAAACATACCAGATACATTATATAATATCTGACTTTCAAAACAAAATACATATGTATTTCAGAGACATACCTTAACATGTTCAAAGAAAAGTTAACTCAAGCTGTAATTAAAATAAGTAGGGCAGGGCAAGCAAGACATCTGGAATAGACTGCTTAAAAAAAAAAAAAACAAAAACCAACGAAGTGAAGCACTAAATGACAGAGCAATCACACAACCAACAAGGCAAACCAAGGAATTTTCTGTTGTTATCTCCCACAACATTATCCATGCTAAGGAACCTCAGATCAGGAAGGAAGTAACTGCTGAGGAAGTCCTGCACACAAGGCTTGTTTCTCATTAATTAGTGGAGCTCACACGTCGCTGAGGTCCTCTCTGTCTCTAACCCTCCATCACCCTTCTATCACACTTGCTGTTTTAAGCACTGCTTCACAATCTGCTGACATCCAAGCGCCTTCGGATCCCCACTGGTCTGGAGCTGGAAAATGACTTCCTAATCAGCAGGCACACAGCTCAGGGCAGACCTTTGGACCACCACCACTGCTGCTGTCCAGCTGATGTACAGAAGGCAAGAGAATTCCCATGCTGTGAAGAAGACACCAAACAAAACAGGTACCTGTGCTGGAGGATGTGCCCTCATTACAGACAAATGTGATAGAGACCTGACTTAGCTCTGATTGCAGCCCTTGAGAATTTAAGGCCATGCTTAGGTTACCCCTAAACACAAAACCACACAGAGTCCTGCTTCCTTATATATACAAAGCACATTACAGAGCTGGAAAAAAAGGTATATTGAGGAGTCTCTCTTTGCATTTGACTGTCTTTCTTTACAACCCTCAGTTCATACAGCCAGCAGATTAAATGTCTGTGACTCAAGGATTCTCTTATGAGTCCAAAATACAAATGACAACTAGTCTTACACAGTCAACCAGGATGCAACTCACAAAAAAACACCCAAACAAAACACAAAAACTAAACCCCCACAACCTACAGTGTGATGATTCTCGATACCATTTTGATTATCCAGAAAAAAATTCAGGCTAAACATTTAATTTGAAGTGCCTGTGGAAGGAAGAAAGCAGCAAAGCTCCTGATCTTGTGTTTATGAATGCTTAAGAAGTAAAATGCTGCTGTATTCCTGGAGCTATTTGATCACAAAAATAGGAAATACACATTGAAGAGTAAACATTTTGCATAGTTGCACCTAGTATAAATACAGAGTAATTGGTATGCAAAGCACCTCACGTAAGAAACTTCAATATACCTGCTTACAGGAAGAACCAAAGCAGTGGGCAGCAAAGAGCTGCAATTCAAACTGAACAAAACAAAATTTTCCAGGCCTGCAAATACCTAGAACAACATTAAAACTAGGTAACCAAATCATCTGATCAGCTGGAAGAGTTTAGTCTCAGAGTCCCTGGCTACAGCTGAATTGTTAAGGACATCAACAACACTGAGTCGCTTGGCATCTTCTTTCCTCATTTAATGCACACTCTTCCAATAGGTGTGTATGCAGTACACTGTGGAATTAAGCTTTTTTCTTTTTAATTGTACATTTTTAAGTAGTGCACAGTCTAGTCACTGAAAGCATCTGACCCCTCTCAAAGATCTACTTTAATCAAGCACTACTTGATGACATTAGATTAGGAAACTAATGGCTTAGTTGCTCTGGCTTTTGCAGTCACCAGATTTGTCATCTAGCTTGCCAAAACAGCCACAGTTTTCATTTGATCCATAAGGTTATTATTTTTTGAACAATAGAAAATTGTAAGTGTTACCGGTCCTGCAATTTCCTGTGACATACATTTGCATCTACAAGGACCAGGCTGACCCAAGCCTGCCTTTGATGAAGGAGTTTTGAATGCACAGAGCATACAGCCTCATGAGCCTCACCAAAGGTGAAACCAGTCTATATCCTGTTCTTTCACTATTTAAGATCTTCAGGTAAACACCAATTACAACACAGCCAAGTAAGCTTTTGGGGTAAAACACAGTGCTTATTTAATTCTCACTAGGCATATTAAAACCCCTGGGGATCCATGATGCCTCTGTTCTGTGAGCAAGGCAAGGCAAGTGTTAGCAGTCTCCACCAAAAGCACTCTTCAGCCTCCCCCAGCTAGAAGCTGCTAATTATGTCAGTCATGCTGAATGCTGACTGACAGTTCTGCGCTGTGAAGTGATACCCACTCATTTTATTAGCAAAGAGAGGATCTGGAGTGAGAAGCTGAAACACCTATTATCCCTTTATTTCCAAAACAGCAACAGTTTACAAGCTTTCTCTCGGTGAGTAAAATTGTACTTTCACTAAACACCACTGGGGTGTAGGAATGTTAACTTCTTCCTCAGAAGAGAGGGAGAAGAAAACAAATAGAAAACACCTCACGGGTTTCGAACTTCTCTTGCTGGATAAGCAGTTCCCTTTGAGTTCTCCAGTTGCTCATCTACTTGGGGCAGATTCTCAAGTGAAGTAAATTAACAGCGGCTCATTGACTTCACTAGAACTACACTCATTTACAACAGTTAAAGCTGACCTACATTAAAGCAGCATTTCACACCAAGGAAGAGCTGCCTAGAGCCAGTTGGAGCCAGGAACTGAAGGGTGTTTCTTCCTCATACTTAATCATTATATTGAACACCCATCTTCCTCTTCTGCAAGAGCCTGCAGCCCTCTTTAGTGACAGCTCATACAAGCAGACATTTCGAACCGGGCAGCCCCAGCCAGCTCACAGCTGGGGGATGGCTGCACAAAGCCTCTGAAAGCCTGAGCAACTGCCCTGGAAACTTCTGGGAGGGAGTGGTGCCTCTGCCTGCCAGGCTAAGTTCCAGACCTCCATTTCCAATTCAAGTCTTATGGGTTTTGCCAGCCCTCCTTCTTTATCCAGTCAGAGACATGTTCTGTCTGGAGCTGCTGGTGATGTACCGTAATGAAAGGAGGCTCAACACAAGGAGTCAGAGGAGAGGCAGGCGGAAAAGAAACAAAATTCCTGTCATTCAGAAGGAGAACTGTCAGGATACCTCTGCACCCTAGAATTTCTTCTCTACCATGCATAAATATAAGTCTGAATACATAATCCAAACCACTAACGAAGGAAACAATTGAACCCCACAACCACTGGAACTAAATGAAGATTCAATATACTTGGGGAGATATTTGGCAACATTAAAGGTCAGGTTAGACAGAGCTCTGAGCAACCTGATTAAGTTGAAGATGTCCCTGCTCACTGCAGGAGGAAGTTGGACGAGAGACCTTCAGGAGCTCCCTTCCAACTCAAACTATTCTATGATTCACGAGTGCAAGAAATATAAACACTCCCCAGCAAATAAAAATAATAGTTAATGGATGTAACTAAAAATACAAAATTCTATGAAGAAGTCTCAATTTGAACCAGAGGCAAAACCTGCAGATTTTAAGGAATAGGCTCAGGGAAAGCTACAGAGATGTTACTGCACAAAGCCAAAGACCACCAAATCACTCAGTAGCAAAAGGCATCCCCAAGAGAAGCCTGTACTTCAACTTTGCACCTTTCCCCACCAACTCGTTAGAGGAGGATATGGAGGCTGCACTCAAATTTTGATATCAAATGAGCACACCTTTGTTCTGGATTTGTTTTCTTTTGGGGTTTTTTGGGGTTTTTTTTGAGAGTTTGAGGGGTTTTGTTGCTGTTGTTTGGAGTTTTAATTATCTTAACCTAGTTAAATCAATTCTTATACTTACCAAGGCATGACATTGTTTACATAAGACTAAGTGCAAAACCCTGACCTCTGTATTTCCACCATGACCTCGGAGAATAGAGCCCACTCACCCTACCCCAGTTCTTACAACTTTAATTATGTTCGACAAGGCTGCTGTGCTTTAAAGGTATCATTTACCGAGACTAAAAGATGTTTATTTTTATTCCCGTTAATCACTTCCCTTTTGTTTCATTCCATTTATATACCCTGGCTTTTGCACTCACAATTGCTATCAGATTAGATCACTTCAGATGCAGCTGAACTGAACAGCTTCTTATGCTACTATATAATCCTGTAAAAACCCACACTATTTAACTTTCAGCCAATGTAAATAGAATTGATCACAGAAGTTCAAAAGAGCTTCCCAACTGCTAGGCTATTTAAGAAATCTTTAAGGGTGAGGGAGGGCAATACACAGCCAGAGGACAGGGACAGACCTTACCTGTCTCATTACTTACAATTTTAACATCATAAATCAGGCTGATACCCGTAAAAAAAAAAAAATTCCAGCCTTTCTGTGCAACTTCCCTGTCATTTAAAAAAATGGGAATTCCCTTTCCACCCCACATGCTTCTGAACTTACAGTTTCAGGAATACAGTTAAGTCAGAGAACTGAATGAAAATCCAAGTTATCAATGCTACTTAAGAACCATCCAGAAGAAGAGCTTAAACATACCACAAAAGTTTTATGTGTTACCTCAACAGGTTATTCAAATTATTTAAAGGCATTATGAGGAAATCTACAAAAATACATTAATGCTAAAAGTTAAGCTATAATAGTTTAAAGCCATTATCATTTAGTTTATCATTATCACTTAGTTTAAAGCCATTATCCTTTCACTTTACATTTAGATGATGAACAGCCTGAAGCAAAGTTATTAGAATCAGCCTATTTAATGGAACTTCTAAATTGAAGTAGAAAGTATGTAGTTTTAACTTTATGGCAAACTGCACAATATTCCCATTTTCTTTTCTGTACCACAAGCTACTTGCTCATTAGACACAAACGGGTAGAAAACAAGAGTTTCTTTGTTTGCATACATTAACTTAAAGCTGTAAAACCCATTCAGCCAAACTTTCACCTTTAAACCTTAACCTGATTTGTAACAACATTTGTAGCCTCTAAAATTACACTGCATGCACCCAGACAGAGTTAATCACCCTTCACTTTTGATGCGTAGAATAATGATCTACCACTTAAACCTGAGCCCTTAAAAGCCTGAAGAAAACTATACACGTATCTGTGTCTTAAATCAGTAGTGAAATAACAAAACTCTAGCTAGAGGTGACCAGCTGAAAGGCAAAACAAAAAGAAACATACAACTTGTAGCCATGGAAGTTGTAAATAAGTGCATTTCAAGTCTCCTCAGATGAAATTCTTGCTTCCCAGCACATGCTATTGATCAGACACCTGGTACTTCTAGGGAAAAGGACAAGTCACAGGGGAAGGTCTGGTTTTATTTTTTGTGTAATTTAAAACTTTGTAGGGAATTTAAAAAAAAAGAAAAAAGAAATTTAGTAGAGATTTGAAAGTAACACGTTCTAAAAACTGAAGAGCTTATTGTAATTTAAATTTAGAATACATTATGGCTCCTTTCAAATCCTGTCTAGTAGGAACCAGATTGTATTAGTTTTCAAAACTGAGCAACAGTGACAGTTGGGTATTTTTGCTATCTAAAAAATCACAACTATGGGAAACAAACTCTTGGATTTATGTATTATACTTCCCTATATGCTACCAAAAAAAAAAAAAAGTACATTGTACAGCACAAGAAAATTCCAAACCAGAAATGTTTTGAAAAAGCTATTAGACACAAACATACAAAAAAAAAAAAAAAAAAAAAAATTTAAAAAAAAAAAAAAAAAAAAAAAAAAAAAAAAAAAAAAAAAAAAAAAAAAAAAAAAAAAAAAAATCAAATAAAGCAGACAAAAATGAAGAGCTAAAACAAAACCAGTTTGGCTGTTCTGGAAGCAGGGGAAAGATTGACTACCACGTAAAATACATCAACAGCACCAACAGCACACAAGAAATTCAATCTTACAATCAATGAAAAAAGGGAACCTAAATCACAGAATTTTATAAGCCACTAAATGCTTCTCATTTTTTAAGTTAAGAAGAGCAGTTAGTAATCATTTCTTTTTCCCCACTATTAAGGTTTCTATGCAACATTATGTAGAGTAAGTGACACACAACTTGAGTTTCTACAAAGTAAGATAAAAACTGACATCAGTAGTTAAACCTCCTCTGACTTTAAGGGGCTGAGAATTCATCTAGATTTTGTTTTATTTCCTCAGGCCACAAAAGGAATGAGTTGTGGCTTCTCTTTCGTTTATGCTAATAAAGAAGAGGGAGCTATTTTTATTTTCTCTTTATTATTGCTTTAAAAAAAAAAACAAAAAAAAAGGAATCCTCAATTTGAAACAAGTTTTAACGAGTACGATAAAGTCTGCACACATAATGCACTGGGTGGAGTAAAAGCCTTCAGAAACACTGCACAGAGCCAATAATGGACTTGTCACCAACACCCTGTGATTTCATGACTGCCAGAACAAAAACAAATGCCACGTTCAGTTCACTGCAAAGAAAGGGACTCATTAACTTGATGTGGCTTTTTACTTGACCTTAGTAAGGTGAGTAAAATAAAATTTCATTTTATGAGATTCAAAATGATCAGCTGCATGCCCACAGGAATTGTGACGAAATGACCAAGTGAAATTACTAACTCTGTTTAATTCTAATTATTACTAGACTGTAGGTCACTGTGAATTTCTAACTGAGAGGTTGCTGCTTTCCTTCCTGTAATAAGGCAACAGACAAATAAACTCTAAGTGTCCTCTGGAAACTGATGTAAAATAAAATGTTAATTTCTGTCAAAGACAGAAATATCAATCCTGAAGACACAATAATTTCAGTGCCGACTTTAATCCAATCTTTTTGGAATAATAATTGACTTCATAGACATTTAAATAGTCATTTCCCCCCTAAAAAATTCACAGTTATTATTCAAAAATCAATCAAACATTCACACTTTATCAATAAACCTTATAGTCAGAGAATTAAAAAAAACACCAACAAAAAACCCAAACAAACAAGAAACAACAAAAAACCCCACCACTACCACAAAACAAATAAACAAACAAACAAACCAACAAAAATAAATCAAACGAACAAGTTGCCTGTGAAAATAACATTCACTCCTGGTCACAACATTAAAGCACCAGGTCAACCTCCCTAGCTTGGCTGTCCCAGCAAATGCAGTGGGGAAAAAACATCCCCATCTGATATGAAGCACTGGAGGGTGCATGAGAATTAAAAAGTCTCCTTCCACATTACGGTCATGGGAATCACATTAGAGTATGAATGAGAAAGATGCAAACCTTATGCTTAAAAAAAAAAAAACCCACAACCCCCAAAAAAACCCTTTCTTCCTTATTTTCTGCTGAATACACCACCATCCCCTTCCCAAATAAACGCAAGATAGCCATTAAACAAGTAAAAAAGCTAGCAATCCAGAAGCCAAAAGTGTTGTGAGCAGAGATTTTTTAGCAGTGCATTTTAGGGAACTTCATTCCCTAGTGGGTAGAAATTAAAGTGGAACTCTATTTTCCCCTCTCTCCAGAGGGATAATATCTTATTCTAGCTCCCTTTTCTACCTATATGAACTTGCTGTGGAAAGGTCAACCATTTTAAGCAATGGCACCATTAATGATGCCACTATTTGTTTCTTTTCACAATTTTGAAAAAAACCCATCTAACACTCGAATACACCTTTCACTGGTTTCTGTATTTGCTCCACTAAAAACTTCAAAGTAGGCAGAAGTGTGTTCATATCAGTACTGTAATCCTCCTACAGAGTAACAGCCTTTGAACATTTTGAACATTTACTCCTGATATGACACCAAGCTCCATCACCATTCGGCTCAGGAACCGCCAGAATCACGCTCAGGGAAAGTTAAAGTGCTCGCTAAGTCTCTGAGCTTGTTTCACTTCGTATGTTTCAATATTTGCTTTCCCCATAGGTAATACATATTAACATTCATGAGTGGGAGAGAAAACAGAAATCACTATTTTCTGAAGTCTTCTAAAAAGCAAAGTACTCACCAGCAGCAAAATCCCATCCTGCACACTCCTTCCCATTTCAAGGCCTCCATTGCTACATACACATTTGAAAGTCACAAAATGCTCCTCAAAACAATCACTCAGAAGTTCATCTCTTAGTTTCCAAGCTTAACAGCAGCACCTAGCAGATTTCTCCTTGTATCAAAGGGTAGGGAAGACTTCATTCCGCCCTCTGTATTCCAGAGGTAAATAGCAGCAATGGCTCCTTCTTTCTGCTTTGCATCTACTTTTAAATTTCTCCTTTTAATTTTTAAAGGCTGTATAACCTGAGCAATGAGCCTCATTAATCACTACTGAATGATTTAACCCAGCCATTCAGTTCCAGATGCCACTCGGTGCTAGAGATATGCTAATTCCTTCCAAGCTTCACCTCCTTTTGCAGTTGAAACTGTAATTTTCCACATTGGTGAAGACAGGATTTTACTCCATGCATGGGGCCTCCTGCCAATCACTTTTATGCCTAGCACAGGGCAAGTTTCATTCCACAGTGACATCAGACCTTTTCATTAAACCTGTTCATTACAAACATCCTCTCTCCTACATTCTGCTGCTACAGCACCACAGTCCCAAACTCTACTCTCTTCTGTGCCAACTCCTGCTTTGGGAAGCAAAAAGTAAAACAGTTTGTTACTACCCCTACTCATCTTGTTTCCTTTTCTTCTTGTTTCCTCACACTACTTTTAATTTTTTTTCCCTTTATCACCTCCTACCATTAAACACTTTGATTATGAAGAATCTGTCAGCTTCAGTATCTAGGGCCTCAGATATATTCCAAAACCAGAAAGTTGCACTGACAGAGTTGTTTTGCGAGTGGGAAGTGAGGGGAGAAGCATTCGGAATTTGCAAATCCCAGTTCTGAACCTGCCTGGCATTCAAGAGATCTCCTAGCACAAAGCTAGGCCAGGTGCCAAGTTTAATACCAGGTGCCAAGAGTTTATGACAGAGGAAAAAGCTTGGTGACATTGCTGAGCACTTGATCCAAAAGAAGTATTTTGGGACCTTGTATTATGCTTTCAACACATAAATACAGGCCCAACTGTGGATTTGGGGGCTGCTATCCTCATCTTGGGCTTACGTGCTTGGGCTTATTTGGCCAACAGGAGATGTCTGGGTTGAAAAGTCTGCTTTCGACCAGTGTTAGTAAAATGCACTACAAAAGTGGCAAGCTGAAAAGTTTCTAAAAGAATACCTACTCAAACACATTTTTCACTGGCTTCTCACCCTACACAGAGGTAGAGAGGCCCGTACAAATTCAAAGTTATACAGCTTTTTTCAGTTAATTGGCTCTTAAGTCAATGTTCAGTACAATGTAAATTTTCAGACAGGCTAAGAACCCACAATGATCCACAAACATTTGCAACTGAAGATAAAGTCAATTTATCTTAAATTTAGGCAATTTAATTTAAACACTAGAATCAAGATTTTCAACAGGCACTACTGATTTTAAGTGGCTCCAAATTTAGGCTGTAGGTTCCCAACCTGAACAACTCACAACATACTGGAATCCAAAAATCTGAGGTCTAGTGCCTACTGAAAACCAAGTCACTCTTTCAAACATGTCCATCTGGTCACTATCAAACACCATTTCTTTCTCCTTTCACCTACTTCCAGAACGAAGTAAAGTTGAGCCAATGCACATCTTTAGGCCTACATTAAATTCTTGGCCATGTATTAAAACCTAATTTCTAAGATAAAAACTGTTAACGTCTATTATACCACTGTAGAAGAAAATAGTAAAACTGAAGTCTCCTATACATGAGTTTATAACCATGAACTGCTCTATCTGTCTAATCTTCAACATAAAGGCATTTAAGCAATTAGATAAGAGGCAACAGAACTAACCCAGAGTCTAAAATAAATACCTTGCCTGAGGACATGCAAATTTCAGAAGGCACAAAAATGCCAGCCAAGCAAGTTTCAATGCAATACTAGCATGAAACAGTTTAACAGTACTAAAGAAATTACAATTCTGATTTACACACAAGATAATCAAGGGAGCAAAAGACAAAGACTACAAAATTGAGCAACATGAAAAGTATACAGACTATACAGCTCTCTCAGATGGCTGTCGTGGATGACTCCAGCCTGCACTGGTAAGACACTGATCCCTGCCATACCCTGCACTGCACGTCTGAAGACATAGGTTGTTCCAAAACTGAGCTTATTCCATTGCTAATTCACTATGCAAGATGAAGAAAATAAAATATCAAGTTTAAGATTTTAAATCCGGAGCTCAGCACAGTCTTGTCAGATTTACAGATCTTTAATCTACAGTCAGGGGTGTTCATATTATTTTAATCATTCACAACATTAGCATTAGACTTAAGGTAATGCAATACCATATTGAGCAAATACTTCCCAACTAAAAAGTGCAGCTTGAGTAATTTTGCATATCTGACTATTCATTTCTTCAAAGAAAGTATATGTATTTCAAAACTGCAACAGTCCAGACAACAGGCTTGTTTTCTGATTAAGAATGCTCATACCACTTCAATAACAATAATAATATTAATATATTCAATAATAATAATGCATTCATTTTGGTCTAAGCTAAATTTATAGCAAGTTGTGCTAAAATTAAATGCTCTCTTAATTTAATTTACAGGTATTTACTTAAATGTAAATAATTATAAACGTTTAACATAGTACAAAAACTCTATGCCCATCTAGAGGTGTAAAGTCTGGTGGCAGAAAACAAGACTTAAATGGGAGTACCTTGTGGAATTTACCTCTACCACCAGTGAGCAAACCCACAGAGGTTCTCTCCTGTTGTTTTGATATGGAATCCAGTAATTTTTTATGGAATTTCTTTGAATGCTAAGTGAGGAAGAAATCTTCAGCAACACATTTACTATTATGTGAAAGTACAGATGCTAATACAAGCATTCTGTATGTGTCAGACTTCTGAATGAAAAGATAAATACCTAAGATGCCTTCATTAAAAAAATGGTTTTATGTACTAGCTGTATAGAGTTCATATATATAAAAAATACCTTAAGATAAAACCCAAATGTGTTAAAAATGAGGTTGGAGATGACGTCTCTGCTATTGCTGTTACCAAAATCCATGTACTGAACATTTACACCTGAAGGTGAAGTGCATGCCCAAGTTGCACCATGAGGACCTCCACTCTTGCAACAGCACATCTTTTCACTAAAACCCAGACAGAAAAGCACTCAAGTTCTGCATAGGTCTTTGGGTAGTGGTGCTGAAAGAAACTGTGAGTAAGCTTGAGGACCTGAAATGCAGTTTTCACAAGAACACAAAATTGCTTTATAAACTCTTAAAACAAACTGTTATTTTATTTAAATCCACAAGTGCATTTTCTGCCTATTCACAGTAGCTTCTCCTTTCTAATTTTCCATGTTTCTGCTTCCAGAAAACACAATTAACATTACTTCCCACTAAAATAAAAAGGCAAAAGGTAATCTCTTCTCCTCCTCAGCACAGTTTGCCTCCTTCTGGTAAGGCCACCTTAAGGTTACACCATCCCATAAACCATCCTGTCCTCAGCAGAGGTGAAATGACTTGGCTGCTCACGGGTGTGAGCAGAGCCTGCTGCACCTTCCCCTTGGCTGCAGTTGCTCAGATGGCAAGCAGGCTCTAATTAAAAAGACTGGCCTGACGCCACTCACAAATCTCATTACTGTCAATTTATCAATTTTGTTTTAATCAGTCCTACACAGACACACACAGACACATAAGTCTTAGTCAGAAATTTTCCTAAGCTTCAGAACAAGAGAGGCATGGAAAATACCTACAAGTCTGAGAATTTTTCTTAGTATGTGACAGTATTTAACTTCATTGGTTGTTCATGTACTCCTTTACTTACTCAAAAAAAATACTTTCCTCACTTTGTTTTGAAAAGACGTGAAAATAAATAGAACATATTTCTGCTAAGTCTCTTTCATTGTTTTATTGAAGTGTAGGACATTTCCCCTACTACTTACACCTGAAATGGACAACCCCACATAAACGTCTCTCCCTGTGTGCTGTTGTTTTAACACCAATTATATCATTTACATTCCTGGTCTGAAAGGCCTACCCTCATGATGTTCCAGAACCGTATTTTATCATTTTTGTGGACAAATCTGGGTAAATGCACCATTTCTTCCTAATGAATAGTGAACTGACAAATAAATTGTGACATCCAGAATTAAATTCACCCCCTTCTTAATTCAACAAAGCTTACCATCACCTTCAGGGTAAGGTAACTCACAGTACTGGCTTACATTAGTAGTCAGGATACCAAAAGAATTAGCTCTTTAAAAACCAGAACTCCAGACCAACAACAGAATAACACAGCTCTGCACACCTGACTGAAAACTGAAGTCATTATTAGCTTACCAGGTGTTTCACATTTTCCCCTGTTGTGATCTTCCTTAGTACCAAGTCTCAGCTGAGTCCAACATAGCTGGCTGCATCTATGTTGGCAATACAAAACATTTGTGCTCACAAGACATTTTCTTTCTTCACATAAAATGTCCTTCTACTCACAGCAATTTGGGGCTGATGCTAAGGCTGACACAGTAAGCCAAGAGACATCAGTGTATGACTGAGATATATAGGTATGTGCATAAATATATGTGTACATGCATCTTCTTTCTCCTAAAGAAGACATAAACTAGCAAATTATCTGCCCTTAAAAGCATCTCTAGCTTTCAAGATACTTAAGAATATTTCTTTGTTGCTCTACTCTCACCTTTTGGTCAAGCTTCTCATCACTAACAGAAAAATACTCTCATTTCACCTGTTTACACAATTTATTGGACTCAAAATACACCTCGGTTGGTGCTTCAGTTACCTCACTATTTACCTTACAATTTTATGAAGAGGCACTCAGGTGTAAAGCTAAGGAAGGTTATCACCACCAAATGAGATTATATAACTGAGTACACAAATAAAATGTGTCAGGACCTCAGCATATGAAATTCTTAAGTGCCCTTCCATTTGATTGGAAAGAGCAAGGTTCCCAACTTCCTGGTCACAAAACAACATCAAAATATTAACAACTGTCAACAACAAACTGACTCATTCATAACTATTCAACTACATAAAATTCACAACAGTAGCTTAAAACATTGACTATGGGAATCTTCACTATGAAAGGAAAATTTTGAAGAAGAATCTAAGCCAGCTATGAGGACACCAAGCCAAGTGACCGTTATCCACACAGCACATTTAACAACAACAGAATATTACACTGAGAATTGCAGCAGGTGACTGGACTTGCTAGACCCAGCAAACTACTATTATATTCATTAGAGAAAGCTATCCCATAATGAGACATAATATTACAGTTGTTCAGGATTGTGAAACAAAACTCTTCCAGTTAGTTAGGAAAATTAAGTGCCAACCAAAACCAATGTTATTTGGGAGTGAGGGAACACGTTCTCATATTTTTAAGTACAACTGTAAATTTTTTTGTCTTGAACTTCTAAATATTTTCTCTTTCCAGCTTCTAATGAAAACTAAATTGGTTTTGATTCCTTATGGAATCTCTTTGGCCATCACTTCCAAAGCATTTAATTTTAAAGCATGTTGGGCAAAGGTATTTAATGTGTGATATTAACATGTGATAACACTGCTACCTGAGTGTCACTACTTTCTGATAATATTTCTAATGGCCCATCTATCTTCATAGATCTAATCAAAACCTTTATCATGTAGACTGAGGAGTATTCTTCACATAAATTCACGTTTTCTGATAAAATCTTATGGACAGCACACGTGATTACCCCAAAATTCAGTACACTGAAGATTACAGATGATCTCTGCTAATGAAGTTACAGTCTGAGTTCAACAAAAAAACATCTGAGAACCAACACTGACTGCAGCGAGCAAAAATCAGCTTGAGTGGTTTTTTTGGTTTAAACTAACTTAAGTGCCAGGCAATAGGAAAACAAAAAGTGTCTCTTTCTAGCTGAAAGATAAGAAAGTCCACACTTATGCAAATTGAAAAAAAAAGAAGTTTGTTCTCCACAGATACTACCAGTACTCATAAGGGTAAGTGGTTTTGAATCAAACACCTAGCTACTTGGAGAATATTTCATCACAAGTAAGGGATTATCAATTTCAAAGCATGTGGTTATTTCTTTATTAGCTCGAAGTCTTCAAACACAACACAAGTGTGGCCAGCTTCTTCAGCTCTAAGCAGCTGGCTCAATCTTTCTTAAACATTCTTACAGTAAAATTACTTAAAACAGCACACAATGCATTAGGGATAGGTGAAAAATGCAGTTTTTAAGTTTTCCTGGGTGACTTACTTGCTTTTACAGATTAGGAACTTAATACTTTCATAATCCTTTGAATTACTGTGTATTTTTTTTTTTAAATCTCTCCTAATTTATTACTATTAGACAGAGAATACGTAAAAAGAGTAGAAACATTTCCAGAAATGCTCTAGCACTTCATGAGGGAGCTTTTAAGTACAAACTTCTGAGACAAACAAACAAGATGTGTCAAGGAAATGGCTGATTTATTTACTCCAATAGGTAGGTTAGCCAGCTGGAAAGGACTTTGGGGACACTCCACGGACACCCTTAAACTATTCACCATCAGAAGATAACTCTCCCATGAAGGAATACAAGAGACAATTTTGCCCTCCACTGGCTAGAACTATCACTGAAAAACACGCCTGCCTCGCTGTGTCAGCGCTGCCTGTTCCACACAGCATGAAAAAACCTCTGGAGCAAATGTACCAATCCCACTGGAAGTACAGCAATTAGTAAGGGATAACATGGACAGGAAAGGGGGAAAGGGTGGGTGTTGAGCAGATGGGAATCAGCAAAGCAATGAAATAACTCGTCAAAATATAAGGATTTCCATGGAGGGAAACAGAAAAATCACACAGTAACATATTTAGCCTTGAGAATTGCTAGAGCAGTGAACACCCATGTGGAAAACCAAACCTTGACACTCGTTCCCAGCAAAAATGTTCTGCATGTTGCCCTTCAGATAAGTGAAAGCTTTTCTTTTCCAAACATATTCACTCAATGCTGCTGCTTCCTGGGGAGTGGAGAGATGAAAAATCCATGGATTCTGAAGCAAAGTCTGCCTCAGAATGAAGGAGAAAGGGCAGAATGCAGGTAAATACTCAAGAAAACAAGGATACCAGAGAAGTATCCCTTAAAGCAATTTTTATTCTTTATGCAAAGAAGCATTGAAATTACACTGGGAGAATAATGGAGGAAAGCTGCTATGTTCCAATTTTCAACACTATTCAAATTTAAATTTATTCAACATTTAATAACCACAGGCTTACATGAAAGAAGGTACTTCACAGGATTCCACAGAGACAACACCAGGGTAAAAATTAGGCGTTTTAAATTCTAAGTGGTTTACCAATTACTGTTTTAACAAACACTAACCCACTTACTTTTCTATTATTAAATTTTTTTCTCTTTCCCATCCCCCAATTATTTCCCACCTCTCAGCAGAAGTTTCTAACATGCCATTTAGAGTGTGGCCACACAAACCATTGATTCAGCAGTGGGTGTAAGGGAGGGAAGTGAGAACCTTTAGTGGAAGAGGGAGGAAAGGATCAATCAACTTGCAGATCAGCTGTCAGTAGAACTCAAAGGATTTCAGTGTGGAAACTGCTGTAGATGACTCCTGTCCTTCCTTCTGCACTGCAGCCATCTGCCCTCAAACTTCATCCTGCCAAAGGTTTCTGGCATCTCCATTGTTCCAAACACAAGACTAACTATTTGACCACACTTTAGTTGAGGGGAAAAAGAAATTCCTCTGGTGAAGGAGTTGGAACAGAGTTACTATCTGGTGCCTGTGTCTTATCTTTGTTACTGAGTTTGTTTACATGACAAAATTAAAAACCTCCATTAAAATTCATTACTTTTTTCTTTTTTTTTCCTCTCCAACTCAGCTGGAATCAACTTTATTAGAGAGAGCATCCCCACCCTAGAGGGAAAGAAAAAAACTGAAAAAAAAACTTGCATGCAACTTACTCTGTTGAGCATTTATATGATAAGTATATGAGAGGATTCAAAAATAAATTAAATAAAATTGTTTCTTAACTTGGAATTTGAAACACCCCAATACAGAACCAAGTTACAGAGTACCCCATCTATGAAGTCAACTTTTCTAAGGTGGGGATGATTGCCATGAAAGATTCAGAAAGAGCAAATGGATGCAAAGGCTCTTCCCCATTCCATTTGTTTCTTCCATCACATGAAGGAGGCAATATAGAGAAAAATCAAATTAAAGATGGCATGACTGACATGGTCAAAAGTGAACGGGGTGAGAGCTACTCAGGGATGCAAAGTTTTCCACATCCAAAGCCACAAGGAGCAAACTAATACCTAAGAGCAAAATTTTAATAGTTAAATTTATGATATAATCTAGAAACAGACTTAAGTTACTCCATTTAGTGACATAATTAAGACTCAAAGCTTCAGGGCAGTGTACTTAAGTCTTTCAAAAACTTCATTCATTCATTCTCTGACCAGATGTCTCATACTACCAAAACTCTGATGACTCAAAGGGGTCCTCCGCAAACTTACAAAAATCAATTAAGGTAGAAAAGTTAGCGCCCAAACCAACCTTCATTATGCCACAAGGATTTACTCAGCGTGTGACAAAAGGCGTTCCTAGGAACGAGAAGCAATACTGCAGGGAGATAAACCCGGCCTCCTGCGAGAAACAGGGTCCTTGAGCAGAGACAAACCCGAAACCCCCCGAGCCCCGCACGCCCACCGCAGCCACATGCGCGCCCCGGGAGTGCCGCACCCGCTCCGAGCCCTTCTCCAGGGGCACACAGAGCCAAACCTGCCCTCCACAGTGCTCGCTCAGTGCCGCCCTATCGGCACCCTACAGGCACCATAAGATGCCCCAACGCGCACAAGCCCCGCGCTAACTGTGCCTAATGACCATTAATCCCCCCTATCTGCTCGGCCATCTCCCCCATTCCCCCTTAGCACGCTGGCGCTTCACTTCACACACGTGGGTAAACTTTAATCGCCAAGGTGAAGCAAAACCCATCCCCACGCCCTCCCTTCCCCCCCTCACAGCCGTGGTTCCCCCCCGGTGGCGGCTGCGCGGGGTTAACCCGGCCCGGGGCTGGGAGGGGGGATGCTCCAGGGACCGCCCGGCGGAGGGGGCGCGGTACCCGCGGGCAGCCGCACCGAGCGGCGGGCGCAGCCACCTCCCGCGGCAGGAGGGGGTCCCTCCCTGCCCGCCGTGGTCACATCAATCGACCCTCGGGAGCTGCCGGCGGTGGGAGCCCTGGGACCGGGACCGGCGCCGAGCATCCCCCACGCCCGCTCCCCGGCAGCCCCCACGGCCGGCGGCAGTTCTCGGGGCAAACGCGGTCCGGGCGCCCACATGCTGGAAGCCGAGCTTCGGTTTCCGAGCAAAGGAGGCGGCCGGGAGGCGCGGAGGGGCCAAACTGGGGGTGGGAAAGGGGAAAGGAGGAGAGCGGCTGCGGGAGCGCTGCCACCGCCGCGGCCGCGTATCTGACCCGCCTGCGTGAGCTGGTTACCTGAGGTGACACATATGAATCCAAAGAGGTAAAAGTGAGCAAACTCCGCGATCATTGTCCTCGGGTGGCGCCTGCAAGCAGTCTCATGCCAGAAGAGCGGGGGGAGAAACGAAGAGCCCCCAGTTGTAATTCCACAGAAGCTTAGCGTAAGCGAGGTTCTCTAATCCCGCCGGACTCCCGGGGCGAGCCCCCTCCGGGCACGGCGCTGTCAGGTCCGCGGGGCTCCAGCCGCACGCCAACTCCGGCCGGCCTCCCCTCTCCTGGCCCGGGCTTTGCTCAGCGGCGCCTTGACACTTCCCAGGACTATCCAAAGCGATAGGAGAAAACAAAAGATCCTCGAGTTCCCGCAGCCGAGGTCCGCCGCCTCCCGAGCACAAGTTGCTGCCCTGGCCCCAGACTCCGCTCTGGGCGCCCGGGAC
>VWZT01015595.1:26230-73185 GCA_013397055.1 Pachycephala philippinensis | reverse complement strand
CCGCGCTGCCGCCGCCGCGGCAGGTCTGGTGCCGCCTCGGGACACCTTAAAGGAGCCGCGCCTAGGCGGCCCCCGCACGCCCCGAGCGGCGCTGCTCGGCCCCGCGCATCCCGCCCGGCCCCGCCCCGCGCGGAGCCGGCGCCGCCTCCCGCCCCTTCCCCCGCCGAAGGTAACGCGCGGGGCGGCTCCCGGAGGCGAGCGTGCTCCGGGCACGGCACAGCCACCAGCCGGGGAGGGGATGGGGGCAGCCTCGGGCACAGAAGTTCACATTCCCCCCGTCCACCCCCGCCGAAAACAAACGAACACACAAAACCCCCGCGCGGGTCTCCACCGGCGTTCCCGGCGGAGCGGGAATACAGCGCTTAGCCGGATGATTCGCATCGCCTGTGGCCTGGCTGTGCTCCAGGCGTGGACCAAATCTCCAGGAGAAGCATCCTCAAATCCTCGCTCCTGCACAGTGCACAGACAAGTGCTACAGGAGCAACTCCGCATGGCCATGCCAGCTTTATGTCACACCACGAGAGGTAGTGGTGGGGGAAGAATGGGAAGAACACTGCGGGGGAAAAGGGAAGGTGGACTTGGAAGAAGTGGCACTGCCAGCTCACAGCAAAGCTCCAGCTATTCTTACATTTGATTCACTAAGTTATGAAGATTGCATGAGACATAAGAAATTTCATTTCCAAGCAGTGTATTGAATATATTGACCTCATTGCAAGCAAGTCTGCAGTGGGATAATAAAACTCGATAGAATAAAGACCCTTGATGTACTTCCTGTCACAGGATTTATGCACACCCCACACTGTTATCAGCCAAACAGGTTCGGGCACTCGCAGCCACCATCGGTCTAACCACAAGGCATATCACTGGGTTTGCCCCATTCTGCATCCCTCAGGGCAAACTGACCAAAAGTCCGACAACAGAAAGGTCCTATGGATTGCACCAAATCTGTTTTAGTCCACTTTTATGTGTACGAGGCCTGTGACGACATATTTTCAATAATGCGAAGCAAAACTGGTTTACACTGGGAAAAGAAGCTCCTGGTTATATGAATACAGTGTGCCTATGTCAGCAGCAAACAAACTGGCAAGATTTTATTCTGAAACTGATGAGAATAGACAAAATATTAGAACACCCAAACGTTAGAAAAACAATCTAGTGTTTTAGCACCAATCAGACATTAATTTTCACAGAGAAAAACAAATTAGTGTCCTACTTCAAACACATTTAGAAAGCAATCATAACTGTGGAATAAGTATCAGTGAATACTTTTGAATATGAGCAGATTTCTTCAAGCTGTACCTAGCCAACCATTTCTCTTCCTGTTGTGACCTCATGCATCATTCTGCGCTTCACAAAAGAAAAATGCATTAGCACCTCCAGAGTTAAAACCACACCGCAAAAACAGTGAAGAGGCCTGAGATAATCCTTGAATCATAGTGAGAAGTTTGAGATTTCAATAAATTAGATTTGGACTTGTTCTTTTATAATTAATTAAATAAACAGGAGTCACATGCCGGGCTTAAAATGAGCCTCAAGAGTACATTTATTTCACCTCTGTTCTCAGAGAGGGTCAAAGATAAGTAAGACCTTAACTAGCAGGTATTTTGTAATCCCATTTCTATCCGTTTCTCATGACTGGAATTTCACACTATCTTTAGGTAACCTGTTCCAATTCCTATGCAGTCAGATTTCTTTTTTTTTTAAGCCTAGACTAAATAGTCTTCCAGAAGAAAACACCAGCACCATCAATAACATTTTGAAGGCCTTTTTCTTTATTTTTTCTGTAGTATCAATACTTGACAGACTCACATTGTACCAAATTACATATTTTAATTGATTGCATCTCTTAAAAAAGCAAATCCACACATCGACCAGTAGGCCACTCCAAAGGGAATAAATGGGCTCACTTATTCTGTGAATGCACGTACACACATATATTTTATGTATACATGTATTTATTTACTTGTGTCATTCTTATGTATCCCTCTGTTTATACAGGATAGATACTATTTCCTTTAATCTTTAATTATAAAGCAATTTTTAATGCATTTCTATGGCACAGGTATTATCTAGCAACATAAATTAATCCATTTACTTTGTAACTGGCAACAAATACTTGCAAGGTATGTAGGTAGTTACAGAAGGTAACTAAAGCATTTTCCCAATTCCCAGAGAGTTTTCTCTATTCAAGATGAATCTGTTTCCTGTTCATGAGTGCAATAGTAAGTTTCTAGATTCACATACTCTTTTGCTTAGGTACTGTTAAGAAAAGGGCCAGTAAAATTTTATTCCATGGCAAAATCTTGTGAATGCTGGCTGCTAATTTCAAATTCACATGCAGAGAAATTCTACATACAACAGTGGATCAAAGCTCTGAAGCTTGAATGACCTTACCATGTGATCATGAGATGAGCCTACGTAAAACATTTGAAAGCTTTTGTGCCACAGTTACCCCATGTTTAATGAGCCTCTAAGATTGTTTCAATCACTATAAAGAAATTTTTATCCTTTGAGAAGAACAGTCATTCTACTTTAGGTACCTATAGTAGAGCTTCAAAGGCTCGTTCAATTTGTACTGTCTCAGATACTTCATAACATAATGTTCAGCTGTCAGTGCTTTCTTACTTCAGAAAAATTGCTAGGAGTGAATGTATACTGCTCTAATTATCTTTCTTAAAATTCATTTAGATTGTAATAATATATAACAGCTGCACGGCTGAGTGAATCTCTTCAAATTGTAAGCCTACAGAATTTCATCAGAATGTCTTGTAAGTAATTGACATCATCTTTAATTCTGCAGATGTTCTTACAAAATGTGTGCTATTAAAGCACTCTTATTGTCCTTGATACTGAGACATACAGACATTCATGTGACACACACACATATATGTGTATCTGTCAGAAAATGTTTCTAGGAAAAGAAATATGGCTTTAACCTCTTCAGGTGTGGGGAACACTACATCTATGAGTATTTTATAGCAGATGTACTTGCTGTGTTTATTCTGTAATACGTAATACCATTTTTAAGACTTACACAAACACGTAATTTCTGGGAGAACAGAACTACCCCAAGCACAAAATTACAGATGCTGCCTGAGTTTGAGGCACAGGAGTTGGTGGTGAAACCTCCAACAAAAAAGAAAAGGTTCTACAGAACTGATAGTTGTGCTTCAGCAGATGGCACTCTTCCCTCGAAGTGACTAAAACCAGTGCTGCCTCTGATACAAGGGGCGATGTGCTTTGAGAGGTTATTCAGAAGAACTTGAACTTCTGTGAGTACTGAAGATCCCAGGCACTTCTCTCCAAGGGCAGAGCTACACGCATGACGTCTTGGATGTGTTGTGGGGGCAAACACGCTCTCTCTCCACAAACCTTTTTGAACTTCAAATGACTCTCCCCCTTGCTGATCTCTAAACTACCGTGTAGCCTCCCGGTTATCTGCGGCGCTGGCTGCCAGGAATACCTCTGTGTGTGCATTACACGGTCACACACGCTCGTGTCTGCAGAAGCTCATGGAGTTTATCATTCCGAGGCTGGCAGCCAGGATTACTGAATCCCTACCTTTATTCTGTAGGCTACAACTAAGCTTCCATTGACTTCATAGGGATTATAGAGATAGAACTAAGTTTCAAAAACTCTTTCTTCCAGACTTTTTAGGGCACCGCGGAAGAGATCTGTTGCATTATTTAGTAAACTGTCTGAAAAAACTATTATAAATATTTTTTCTAAGTGTAAGCTGAAATTAAATGGAAAAATATGGGGAATTATATATACATCTCTCTTTGCATATTTGTCTCTAAGTATATTATGGGGCTAAGCCATGGTAGGAATCCTAGCTGAAGTCAATAAACATATCTGATAGCAGAATAGTATGTTATTTCAATGGTATTTTCATTAGTAAATAAATGGGTTTTTCTACGTTAGATCTGAACAAGCACTGAAATTGTTAGAAGAAGGAGCACTGTAAAGGGCAGCTGAATATAAAAAGTGCATGAATAGCAAAAGCTTGAAAACCTACAGTTGCCATATAATTAATTGGGATAATTATTATGAGCAAACAAGAAATGTTATGATTTCCATGGCCATATAAGTCAATTTCTGTCTGTTTCTTGACCCGTCTGGTTACTGTTTAAACATGCTGTTCAAAGACATTGTTTGCTTGTGTTTGATTGCTAGGGCCTTACCATGATTTTGCTTTTATTTACATTAATTTTATGATGTAAGTCTTATTTTCTTTGATGTTACTCTTAATTACATTGCTAGTGAATTCAGACTTCCAGTGTCTTTCACTACATACAGCATTTAGAATAGTACTCGAGTCATTGCAGAGCAAGGAATAATAGCAATAAAATATAGTATTTTATTTGCTATGATGAATTCACAGATGGAGACCCTAAAGAAGCTCAAGTCTCGTTATGCTAGGTGTATAAAAACATGATAAAAGATGGCTTCTTCAAAGGATTTATAAAGCATCATTATCAACATAAAGAACTTCAAGAAAAAATCACCACTGGCATAAACATGCAAAATTCCATTGAATTTTATCCTTTAATATTCCTTTATATTAGGGGTGAATGGGTCTTTTCATTTCTGTTCGAAGATGCTATAGCACATCCCCACTGGAGGGAAAAAAAAAAAAAAAATCACTGAAGCTGTATTCCTTCTGTTGCCCCAGTAAAAAATGCTAAAGGCATATTTGCTATTCAGTCTACTCAGCAGACTAGCTTAAACGCTTTTAAAAAAATATTATAATTATAGGAAATATTGCACACAGCTCCTGCTTTGTGGTTTTTTTCTTGTTAGTGACAAAATGCTAATCTGCTTAATATGTAATTTATATACAAACAACACAGTATTTATTACAAAACCAGTGTTATCTCTGATATTGCTAAACAAAGAGAGACCTGTCCCTGAAATCTCAGTATTTGCTTTAAATGTTTAACAAATGAGCCATTCAGTACTCACTATCTGCTTGCCTCAATACGAGGAGTATGAGGGTGTCACCTAGTGGATTGTTCTGACTGCCTGGAAGAGAGCTCACAAGCCAAATCACCCAAACGGCATTGAATGAACCAACAAAATGAAAGAGAAAGGCTTCTTTTTTTCTTTATTTAATTACCCCTGGAATTGTGAGAGCTTCAACAGAGCGTTATTGTTCTGTAATATCTGCCTTTGGGTTCCCATTCATGCCACAGAATCTGTTGGCACTGAAAAGGGCTGTAAGAATGATGCATCCAAAATTTTGAAGAGAAAATTACCTGTGTTCCTGGATCAGAGGAAAGGTTTAATATTACCATAGACAACCATTTAAAATGAGTTGCACGAAACTTTTGTTTAAGATTACAAATAATAAGTGGAAGAAATGATCTACTGTGCCTGTATGTTTCATCAATTATATTTTGAAAGAAGGAACTATTCCATGATTTTCAACAGGCCATCAAAAAAAGGGGGGTTTGCATGTATTAATTTGAGATTGCTGTATGCATTTATAATTCATGAATAGTTAAGGTTAACCTTAGCAATCTGGAGATGAAAAGGATTACATAAACTATCCATCTTATTTCTTTGATTGAATTACTGCACATATTTAAAGCAGACGCCACTTAAGAACCGAATACCTGCAGTGAATTAACTCAGTCAAATGCAAAGCAGATACCCAGCCAGCTCACCCAGTACCATTTCAATTGCATGTTGAAATTTAAAATAACCAGCATACAATTTATAATTGCATGATGAAAGCCTATCTGATCCCATATATTTAACCTCTTTTAATTAAAAAAATGCTTACTATAGTTTTAATATTGCATTCTGCCCTTGAGTGGAGGAAGGGAAGAAAGCAAGGATGGAACTACAGATGATAAAGACATCCTGTTTTCGTGCCTAGAGCGTGCATTTGAATTACACCCCCTGACATTTTTGAGTGTGTGCTGTGTGACCAGCATGGGAAGAGGAGAAAGCCTTTGCCCCATGATGGTATGCTTATTTTTTGGTGTCAGAAGTACATCCTACCTGTCAGCAGACACAGTATGCTGCAGGAAGCAGCAGCAAAAAATTTACATTAGCAGTACACTTTGCTGGCCTTGCTGTTGGTACCCTGCCATAATATGTCTGTTTTAATGAACGAGTGGATCTGCCTTCCTCGGTGTATAATGGCTAGCACATCCTTAGCCTTTTCTGCATATACAAAATATGCAGTCAATCTAAAATTCCTTGCAAAATACCCATGGTGAAAAGGTATGAAGAACCCAGCAATACTTATTCATATTAAAAGCTCTCAAAACCACACTTCAAGAGAACTGTGAAAATGTATATTACTTAATTTAATTAGAAAAAGAAAATGCATAAATGTATTTCAATTATTTGACTAAAATCAAACTACCTCTACTTTTTGAGGTAGGAAATGAAGGAAAAAAGGAATAAAAGACTAGTTAAATCCCTCACCCTCAAAACAGAGGACAGAGTTCTGTTGATCAGAAGCATCTTATTCTGCTAGATATTAAATGTTTTTTGGCCTTTAGAAGGATTTTTCCACTCTTTGTGACACAGAATTATTCGGGGGTTTTCTTTTTAATGTATTTTGTCTTGTCAAAACTGTTGGTCTAGATCCTAATGGATTCTGATGTGAAGTGCCCAGGTGATGTACATTGTGGAGTTCAGCAGCAGACACTGACAAAGTACTAAACCTGCAGGCAACTGAGGATTACTGCTGAGGGAGAGAATACTGTCAATGAGCCTTGTATACCCATTCATACAGCAGGCTATTTTATTTTAAAACAGTTCCTTCCAGCAGCAGTACCAGGCTCCCATACCTCATACATCTCCTTTTGCACAGAAGGTCAGACTGCCTTCAGAAGGGGGGGAAAGAGAAGGAAAACAAACTAGAGGCAAGGCCTTGGGCCCCAGCTAAATATTTCATTAAAAAGAAAACTGGTCTTGCATGTGTTCTCTTTAAAACCTCCCAAAGGACAAATCTGTCAGGGTATGTCTACACAGTTAGGAGCATCCAGTAACACAACTATTCCTCCCACTCTCCGAGACGGCCTGACACGAGCCAGCTCCAGTGCAGGAGCTGAGTAAATATTCCGTGCCAGTGCCAAGCCTGAGCTAACACAGGCTGTGTCTCAACAGGCCCTATTAGCTCAGGCTTATTGCTGTAATAACCCGGCTCCGTGGCTGCTGCTCCGCAGCTGGCTCCGTGTGCCGGGCCTGCCCCGCGTGAGGAGCGGGCTCAGGGATCTGCTCCCGGCTGTGGAGACATGCCGTCAGCCTGTTCCTCCTCTTCTTCCCGGAGATTCTGTCATTCCGGTCAAAGCCAGCAGCTGCTCCTCTCAAAAAGCTGCCCTGGCGTGCAAGAGCATTTCAAAAATCGTGGGTTGGTGGAAGGGTGTGAGGTGCTGGCTGCCTCTGGCAGGTCGGAGGATCAGCCCTGCTACGCTGCAATGGCATTTTCCAACTACAAAGCACGACCTTAGGCAAGGATCACATAGGTATACAACTTCCACTTTCCTCTTCTATCACCTCTAACAGAGAAAATGTGAGAGTAAATTACACACTGAGCACTGGAGGAGGCCTTAAAAACGCAGCAATCTGCTTTCAAATAAAAAGCTGAAAACTCGCCCTTTTCTATAAATGGACTGGTTTTGTACTATCCTAGTTGTTACTGAGTAAATACAATTTATCTGCTTTTACCCTCAGCTGCAGTGCTGGACAAACAACCTACTGTTTAGCTGGAGTGCACAGTCAGAGCTGCATGGGCTCACAAAACCCACTTCAAAGAACACAACAAGAACAGAAAAATTGCTTTTTAAATCTTGCTGCTGTACGGGCACAGGACCAGCATGGCAGTTCAGACAGCAATATCAGATTAAATAAATACTAAGACTGAAGAAAGTCTCAGGCAAAGTTCCTGCACACCACAATGGGAGAGGATATTATCTGGGATCTACACCTTCCACATACAATCCCTGTAGCTGTAGTTCTTAGATGAGTAAGAGAGCAGCAGTGAGACACAAACATTATGTGTCAAAAACATAATTTGAAATTTACACCTACACACAAAGATGAAGACAATTATTCCAAATTATTTTGCATTATTTATTTCTTAAATTATTTCAGGTTTGAGCTTCAACTGACGTTTTTAGGTGTTGCTTCATAATGATGGAGCTGAGAAACCATCTGCTTTTGTGTGTTCAAAATTGATAGTCTCACATAGAACTAATAACCATCAGCCAGGGGAGGTTTCCTTGGCAGTAAGAGAGTTTTTAATATTGAAATTTTGCATATTGCCATGGAAAGTTTCTACTAACCAAGAGGGAACTCTTTTTAACTGGTAGGGTGAACTATTCGCCTGAGTAGAAGTTGGAGAGATTTCATTCAAGCATATTCAGTTGGTTCTCATTATGAACAACCTTATATTTAATTGTAGAATTTTATATTTGCTTTCCAACTTTTAAGAAAGTATACACACTAACGTTTTGGGGCACATTTTGGTTGCAAGATTTGCATTTTGATTTATTGAAGCAAACAAGGTTTAAAAACCCTGATTTTTCGTATTATAATGGGGAAATCCTCTCAATCAATTCAATGTGATGATAAATACACGTCTTTTAGTAAAGTACTTATCAAACCTCCAGTGTACTTTGTTCTTATCTGGAGTGATTCCAAAATACAACAGTTTTAAGTGAACTATACTGTAATGCCCTCTGCTGGTACTGAGATGGTAAAAACACTCTAAATTTCCTTTGTAGTTAATTTGAAAAGGTACAAAAATGGTGTAAAGACCGAGGGCTCAAACCATCATAAACTTCTACCAGTACCCTAGGCTGGTTACAGACTCTTATAACACATTTTTTAAATTAAACCAGCCAAGCTGATCTTAAAAAATACCAAATGTCACATAAACTTTTTACAAAGTTGCCAAGACCTTCAAGGTTTCTCAAGAAAACATATTTGCTAAATTCTCAAAATTCAGTGAAAAATTCCATAGCTAAAGGAATAAACTATTAAGAGCATCAACTGACATTCATTTAACTTCAGGAACTTGGTAGTGCGTTAGGAAATCAAGACTACAAATTTTACCAGAGTGGTGATGTTAGATTTTAGAATTTCAAACAGAATTTCAATAAGCTCTTGGCTTATATTGTACCCATCCAACACATGGCAATAACCATAAAAAGCCACTCTTTAAGCAAAGAACTGAATACATGCACTAGGACTTACACTGTGACTTTGGTTGATATTCTAAATAGCTTTAAAAAAAAATGGGAATGACCATTTAGACGGTAAAGCACACCCATACCAGAGGATCCTGCTTCAATACTTTCATGGCATGAATACATGGAAAAAAGGAAATACTGAAAAATCAACTTGAGTTTTTTTCCTGCCCAACTTACTACTGCCTGACAGAAGGCTTAGTGAGATGCTACTCATTCCCAAGGAGTTAATTAGTACCTTCTGTGAATAAATATCAAACACACCAACACTTTATATGCAGCAAGATTAAACAAGTAGTGTTTTTTATAGTTCCGTATCTTTTGAAGTATGCTTGGTTAAAATTGCCTTCATTAGATAGCATAATGCTAAAAATAAGGTCTAGGGTATTCTTGTTGTTGTCTTCTTGTTCTCGCTGAACACAGAGTAAAAAATTATAAACCTGGCCCGAATTTGGCATCATGGAAACATGAATGAGATTTTCAAAAGTGCTTTGCAGAGGGGGATGTTCAGCTGCCACTGAAAGAACTCCCCTTGGTATTTTTGAAAATCCCACCCTTAACCCTTTATTAAGAATCCCTTGAAAGAGATTTTTGCTTGAAGCCATAAATCTGCCCATCAGATATGCAGGGAGAATCACCAATTAACAGGAGACATGAAGGATTTTCTTGATTACAGTTTGGACAAGCATTTCTCTGAAGAGCTGCTGCTTTTGTTCAAAATCAGCCTGTCTCCTCCATGTTTGAGCACGCTATATGCTTCACAATCAGAACCCAGAGATTTTTAGTGCAACAGAAACATGGGTTGGAATGGCCTAAAATGTTTATATTATACAATAGGCAAAGTCTTATTGTTGCATCACATCATTAAAATGGCAAAATCTGGCATCTGAAATGATGCTCTGCTTTTGTGTGATCATTTGGATCACACTGGCATTGGATCCAAATGATGAATGCATGGGACATGGTAATAAACATGTTAAAAGCAAACATTTGCACTCAAAACTATTGTGTAGATTCAGCCTAATCCTTAGAGGATTTCAGGTTCTTGGATCTGCCATGTCCTAAGCTGGCAGTAGCTTGAGGTGACAACCCACTTCTTGAGAGCAGGTGTGGGAGGAATGCCTGCCACTTTCCCAGATATGCAGGAAAAGCTGGAGTCCATCTGTTTTTTCCCCAACATTTTTAATGATTTGCCATATCTCTGATTAGCTATTTAGTTTAAGCCACAGTGAAGACAAGACTAGAGACAAGTTTTAAATAGCATAATGTAGTTCTCTTTGAAATCTGCTTTATTATGATAAAGATTGTAGTGACTTTTATTTCATCTGTTTGGGTTTATGTTTGAAACTTAACTAACTCCAGGAAACAGTCAGATCAGATTTCCTGTCTATGAAATCATGTGATCCTAGCTAGCCTGTGAGAAATTTGCTTTATTGCTACTCTGGAAGACATTGCCCAGTGTAGTCTAGAAAAGTAACATTTATGAATTTTCTCTTATCACTACTCTTCTCTATTAAATACTGTATTACAGGTAACCCTAGTCCAAATTATATATAATCATTTCCTACTGAAGGGGTTTGTATTGTGTCCAGTGGTTAAAACAAGACATCCTGAAGAAACAGCCTATTCTTTTACTACCCACTGGATTCAGGACAACCTATTTATCTGAATTATCTGACACTGAATTCTCACTTAAATAGCAGAGAGACTGAGATCCACAGTGAAAAAGCCATGTTACAGAGAGGATGGGAATTATTTCTAGAATCTTGCTGCACAAACATAGATTGGTGCAGAACTTTAACAATATAATTAAAGTATAGCAATCCTGTATCATCCTCCTCAAATGCTCCCATGCTTGTCATGGCACTACACAGATTAGGTCTAGTTCTAAATAACAATTAAAAAAAACTGTCTTGGAGTAAACTTTTCTCTTCCAAGGGTGGCAGCCATTCCCACGGCACGGCAGTATTCCCTGTATCTCACAAACACACAGCAATAGCAACAGGCAGAGGAGAAGGCAGAAAGGCCTTGACCCCTCAGTGCTCTATTGCTAAGCAGGTGACAACCCCGTAAGTCTGACTGAGATTCCGTGGCCATAAACTGGATCCAGAAAATCCGTAAGATCCAAAATCCTTGTGTTCTGGCCACTCATCCTTCAGACGTTTCCCATCTGGAACATTGCCATGTCCAAATAAGAACACAACAGTTCTACCTCGTGAGGCCTGAGGTCATGAGTTGTGGGGTAATGTCTAAGTCTTACTTCTGCCATATCCTGCAAAAACAGGACCAATGTATTTGTACCCACAGGAAAAAAAAGAAATAACAACAGATAAATAGCTTTTTGGGCCACATTTATGCCTATCTGCTAACAAGTTTAGTAAGACATGGAATAGATCTCTACTTTTGAAATCAGACACCAGCTTCTGGAAGTGATATTTACAAACAAATTATTAGTACAAACAACCTCTACTAACACAGTACTGAAGAGCCAAGGGAAGAAGCGGAATTTTCATTTCTTGATTCCTGCAAATTAAGATAAGGTGCTTTTCTGGAAGCCTTAAGCAAATACCAGGGTGTCTTATGGAGCCCAGTGGAGGGGTTAAATGGGTGAAATTTAAATGCCTTTTATTACAATTAATCAAGTGGTCTTTTTTTCTTTTATCATAGATGTCGCAAATCAACTGATACTAGATAATATATTATTTATGAGACCAACATCAGTATTCTAAAAATTTTATATATTACAATGGATTTTAAAAGTTTTATTTATCTCTGTAAGTATAACCATGCCAGAGCTTGCAAAAGATTCTTTTCTATTCTATTGACAAAAATGAACATAGATCCAAAACATGATAGCCCATACCCACAAAATGGGAATGAATTACTCCTTTGTCACCCCTTCAGTTTGTGGTTTACAGACTACAAGACAAGCTTATTATATTGATGTTCCTAATTATGAAAGTTAGGGGAATTTTTGTATCTTTTGCTGAAATAATGTCTTCAGTTGATTACAAGTAAGATTGGAAAACAAATCTTTTCATGAAATACGCAACACAGAGTTGTACTAAATACAATCACACATTGCTCAGCAAAGCTGCCAATAAAGTGAAACAAATACAGCTCCTCAAATATTTCAATGAAATAAGTAATTAAAAGTTTTCTAGTATGGAGCTTCATGGAGTACGAAGAATAAATCTCATAAAATAAAGGCAAGACGCTAACAACCCAATTTCATGCAGAATTCCAACTCCTGAAAGGTCTGAAGCCTCAGGCACTTAGAATTTACTGTTCTCATTCACAGAAATGATTTGCAGACCTAAATGAATATTATAGGGTTTTTTCTTTGAGTCAAATGATCCATCCGTTTACTAAAACAATTCACTGCAAAGCCAAAGAGGTCATTTCAGGGTAAAACCTCCATCTTAGCAAAGGGTAAACCAAACAGGGTGTCAAGTTGAACTATTTGAAGTATAAAGTAACATCAGATAACATTTGATGATGGTCAGATTGTATGATCTTTCTGCTCCAGCATTTTTAAGACAGAGATACAAAGAATCATTTTTTTTGGAAGGTATTAAATTAACAGAGATTTATATTTCTATGTCATTATCCCAGTTGAGTAGTGTTAATAATGAACATTATATGTAAAAATGAATATACTCTCCAACTTACAGCCACACCATCAAACAAGGAAGTGTTTTCAGTAGGCTATGAATTTGTAAGTTAAATCAAGGCAATAGGCATAAGCCACATTATTTTTTCGTCTTATCCCAGGAGAGAAGATGAATGGGAGAAGATGAATGGAAGAATGAGAATGAGAGATACTATTTATTTCAAATTGTTGATTTGCAGTAAAATTGCAATGTTTTATAAGGCATTTGGTGCCAGGGAAAAAAAGAATAAAACACATTCAGTAGGAAAATGTTTGTCTGAACTGAAATTATACCATATCTTCTAAATTTAGCATTATCAAAAATTTCAGTGATGTTAGGTTTACAATACAGCTTCTACTGTAGAACGGAGAACTCCCTTTAAATGGCTATATTCTCAAAATTAGAATCTATTTTTTCTTACTAAAATATAAAAAAAATAATAGAGTAGTTGCCATGATTCTTCAAATACAATTGCCATTCCCAAGAATTACCAGAATCTATAGAAAATAAAATCTGTTCTCAGTGAGCTGATTCCCTCCACTTGTGATGCTGCTTTTTCCTAATCCTGGCATTGGAAACAGGCAGGTGGAAATGCTCTATTAGGTCACAATGTTCTGAGTTGGAAGAGAACCACAAAGATCATCAAGTCCAACTCTTAAGTGAATGGCCCATATGGAGATCAAACCCACAACAGTACGAAGTCCAGTGGAGGAAAATAAATTAAGCACAAAACCTGCACTGACAGTACTGTGTATAATCTTCCAATTTACAGCCTTATCTGATGGGTGGGAGTACAGCACTGGGTCCCAATCAGAGTTTATTGATGCATTTGCAACAACACAGTACAGCTCCGTGGACCCCAGGGCCTATTCTGGTTAACCCAGATTTCCTTTCCATACCAGTCATCACGTCCATCACAAAATTCCAAGGTAATTTGTCTTACTCATATGTTTATCAGAAGGTTTTTTCTAAAGCCACGGTGGAAATTTGTAGAGCTTTTTTTTGGTTCTTTTTTTTTTTTTACTACAGGATTCCATATACCTGATTTGAACAGTGTTTCAGAGGTCAGCTGTCTGTAAGCAAGTTCTGTGCTGGTTCCAGCTGCAGCCAACACAAGAAATGGGCTACTCCAGAGGCTCTCAAATGATCTCAATATTTGTTTTAGAGCTGATGAATCATCTTCTGCAAGTGCCTGTTTCTGCCCTCTTACTGCAAGACTGGTTTAGACTTTTCATACATCTGAAGTTAGGCAAGATAAGTCCAATCTTTACATGGAATACTTGAGGGAAGGACTTTGATCTACTTAGAAAAGGTTTTCACACAAAGGTATCTTCAATATCTCATTCTAGATTTATTTAACACAGGCCTTTGAGTTGGCAGACTTTGCTGCAAAGTCTGTGAAGAAACAGTGAAACTTTTAACTAAGAGCTCTGAACTCAAGGAGTTTGGCTGAATCATGGATCATCTGACTGGATCATCTGAATCAAGCAACTTCCTTGATTATTTTCACAGAAAATTCTACAACAGTTTTTTGCATACAATTAATTAGAAACTGAAGTGGCTTTAAGAAAGGGATGGACTAATTACTCTGCAGTTTACTGTAACACCGTAACAACTCTCCTACTACTATGCAAAGGACAAACAATTTCTTTTCCTGGCCAGAAGTTCTGCAGTACAAGAAATTGCTCAAGCCACAGTAAAGAACTTCTGTTGAGTCTTACACGTACACAATGTGTGCACTTCTCTCTTTGCCTCCATTGTCTTTTACCCATTCTTTTATTTCAGAAGGAAACCATGGGCTCTCTGTGCAATTAAGATCTTGTCCTAATGTCTGTATTAGAGGTCTCAACTCCTTCTCATCTTCGCTTTGAAAAAATTGCTTAATTAAACTTGCTTTACAGTGGCTGGCTCCCTGATGTTGAACATCATAACAACCTGTCAAAAGAAAAATTCTTTTCACGTTTTTCTATAAACTTGCACCTCTCTTTGGCTCATAGAAATTGTATTATCAACGAGCAAAAATTGCATCAACAGTCTAATAAAACAAACAGGGCACATGATGGTACTATGCATTGTTCCAGTAAAAATTTCTAGGATGGCATTTTGTGGCCATGACCCTGGAATTGAAGGAGATCCTTTATTGGGGCAATGATGTTTTTTCTTGTGCCCATTCTGGAAAATGCATTTTCCTTTGAAATTCATGAAGATGACAAGAAATTGTAGTGAATCTATGTAAAATATCAGCATCAAAATCAAGTCTTAGTCTCCAAACATGTTACATATTAGACACTAAGCAGGGAGGAAGGAGGGAAGGGAAGGAAAAGAAAGAAAGGAGAAAGAAAGAGAGAAAGAAAGAGAGAAAGAAAAGAGAGAAAGAAAAGAGAGAAAGAAAGAAAGAAAGAAAGAGAAAGGAAGGAAGGAAGAAAGAAAGAAAGAAAGAAAGAAAGAAAGAAAGAAAGAAAGAAAGAAAGAAAGAAAGAAAGAAAGAAAGAAAGAAAGAAAGAAAGAAAGAAAGAAAGAAAGAAAGAAAGAAAGAAAGAAAGAAAGAAAGAAAGAAGAATCTATCTGTCTTTTCTGGATATGAAAACCAGTAGAGTTTCCTGGGTTCTGCCATGTTCTGTACAGTACCAATGAAGTGAGGTGGAGATGATGATGATGATGGTAAGGAGTTGATTCTTGCTTTAATCTGTTTTCAGATCTCTCTTGAGTGTTAACACCCAGACAAGTGTTTAATCCTTACGTCTTGCTTTTAAAGTCACAGATAGATTCTTATGAATGTCTTTAGACAAACAGTAAAAGGGCTGAATGTTGTGAAAACATACATGTTTCTTCTTTCAAATCCATTCCTTTGTACACTTCTTTTTATTAGTTTTGAGATTATTAGACACACTGGCTAGAGATAAAATACTGATATTACATAGATTTAATCTCATAAGAAAACAGATGCCATCTTTAAAGTGATTTAAACCGTACAGGTGCTTTATATTAATCAAATGCTTTTTTGCTTTGAGTATAACTATGTCAATTTGAGGTGCTTATCTGTTCATGTTCTGTTCAAATAAATTACTGCTAATCGTGTTTGAGGGCATGTTTAAGAGTTTTTAGACGGGTAATAGATATTACACCTTTTCAAAACTATCATAAATATTATAGTCTAACAGCTATAGTGCATCTGGATAACATTCATTGAATTGAATTGATTCATAATCATTGCCACCTACTGTGCTGCAGTAACCAAGCCTAAAAGCATGTTGTTATTAGACTGTGCAGAGTACACTTGAACTGTACAGTAAATATTTTTGAGTTGGGTCCCACAGCTTCACCCATTTGACAATTGCTGTATATTTGCATATTACAGTTGTTAAGTATTTATTGCAAGATTGTAGCCTGTGCTATATATTCAAATTTGTTCCACTTACTTGTGGGAGTAGGCTGTTAGCAGGAAAGGCAGAAGAACCAAAGATATGATTTTCACTTCTCAAGGTGAAACACAGCTTTAAACTGGGGGAGGACACCAGGAATCAAATTTATTCAGGTGAAAAAATCAAACCTTTTGTGACTGAAAACACAGAGGTTCATGTGAGGTACTCCCACTGAGCTGGAACCCTGCTGTTTTAAGTATCACCACCTAAATTATTTTCAGAATGGAAAGATAATCCAGCTGAGACTATGAAATACCTTTGCAAGTGGCAAAGAAGACACTAGAAAAGATACAGTGTGACTTGGCTGATGTCGCAAGGTATGCCCATACAAATGTTCACCCAGAGAAGGTAGCAGGAGAGGGAAAAAGGAATCAGAAAACTTGGCCATGAATTTCACAGAATGATATTATGCTACCAGAAGGAGATAAGGGGAAAAGTGAGGGAGAAGAAATGGGAGAAGGAATACTGAAGAGAGTTCAGTGAGAATATATTGAAGGAAACCAGGCAGATGCAGAAGCCGAGAAAAAGTGACAGCCATGCTCTAATGAGAAGTGGAAAGGATTAGAATAACTTCACTAAATCTCGCAGCATAGCATTAACCCTGAGAAACCTAATGACATTTGGGAACTTAAACAAGGCCTCATATCTAGTCTGGATGCTATCAAGGTAAATGAAAATCTTTAGCAGCAGCACCACTTGAGTTCTTATTCCAGTGTTATGACAGTTACTGTTCATCAAAAGACTGCACTGTTGAGAGGAGGACTGGCTTATACATTAAATATCTGAATAGAAAAAATTCCTCATCTTCTGAGCATACAGGAGTTCCTATCCCTTTCTAAATAATACTCCCCTCCTTATTTTCTTTGACAGGAGTCAAAATGTTCAGCGTTTGACAGGGACTGAGCCTTAAGAATCGTCTCCAATCATCGCTGTCTTTCTACTTTCCTCTTGGCTGCCTATCTCTGAAATATGATTTCCCAAGCCCAGTGCCAGCCACCAGTGTTCTTCAATCAAATTCTTCGTAGAGACTCACAAGTGTCACATCAACCAGTCCAGCACCTCATTATAAAACAGAGGGTGAAACATTGGGAAAAGAAAGCAAACAGAAAAGAAAAATGTAAATAGCATCAATTCTTGGTTACCAGGTGCATTTTATCTTATCTCTCTCTGTCTCCCAGGCTGTAAATTCCTTAGGGATAAGAGCTGTTTTAACAAGTGCTTTTTCCAGTGTTTATCACAGCATCATGCATGTGTTCTGGGACGGTGACAAATCTGTCACAGAGCTACTTTTCAGCTATTGTGTGTTATCTTATGCAATACTACTTTTGGATTATTAATTATTATGTCACAAGATTTCTGTTTCTCCATGGCAAAAAAAAAAAAAAAAAAAAAAAAAAAATTAAGAAATTTGGATTTCATTGTCGCCTTTCTAGGAGAAAACCCTGAGATTAGTCCCAAACCTAACTTCTCATCAGCCTGCAACATGAGGCAATGCATGAATAAAATGAGTATTTAATTTGTTCACTCTCAGCTTCTTTATGCTGAGATTTTTCTGCTGCTTTGTTGAATTTCACCATGCTGGTCAGATTACACGAGATTTAGCAAACTGAACTGTCTTCATACCAAATTGTGGAACATTTCTAAAAACTGTCCTAAAGTCAGGATTTCCCACAGAGCCCAGCATTCTGAGCAATTCTGTTCACCTATTAGCCAACAGCAGACATTAAAAACGTGTATTTTATGTGCCTGTCCAATTTCTGCTTGGTTATATTCCTGCATAACCTTTTCACTTTAAGTGTGCTGATTTCAGGTGATGTCAATGTAATTTAATTCCAAACTCATAGCATATTGGCCATTTTTAACCAAGCTCTTTCTAATACTTATCCTTGGGGCAAAGGTGTGTGGGTAGGCACTTTCTTTGCACTGTTTGTAGCCCAAATTTGCATTTTTTTCCTCCAACTAACAAGAATTGAAACTAAAGGAGGAATCTGCCATTTTTGCTTCTTCTGGTACACTGATCCTTTACACTTCCGATTCATATTCCAAAATTTCAGTGGTAATAGTTCTCATTTAATTAATTTATTTTCTGCAGTTTCTTAATCTTTTCTGACTATCTCAGTGAAGTGGGTAGGTTGTATAAGTAAAATGAATTTTTTCCTGGTGACTTAATACATTGTATCAGATGGTAAAAAAAGGATGGTTTAAAATCTGGGATTAGCCCTGAGGGATCACAGTTTAAGAAGGTAAACTCCAATCAACTTTTACATCAGCATCTCCATATATGAAGTGGAATTGCAATTTGCATACAAGCCTAACAGTCCACTCACAAAACTGTATGTTTAATACATGTTTTATTTCTTCAGGCAAACCAGTGCCTGTTCATATTAGGACCGTGTGACAACAGGTCATATGGCTGATTCCAACGGTGAATGAGAGCAATATTTCACATTTGAGCTAACAAGACACAGGAGAGCTGTTCAACAACTCCAGGCCTCTTATTTCTCATGTACAGACTTCATAGTAGCTGGTATTAGGACCAGAGCTAACCCCAAAGTTTCAGTGAGCTCACAAGCAATGCCACTCGTGTCACTCCATTTCCTTGGAGAGGAAACGGGTGTGCTATTGCATAACTTCCCTCCGCATCCATGTGGAACAGAGTTAGGTGCCCTCGGTGCCACCATTTTGTGGCCAGTCCTAGAAAGAAAATACACACCCTTCATGTGTGCCAGAACGCATCCATACGCTTTCAAGTGATAAAAAGCAGCAGGGAATTTGAGGCTGTGTATTTTTTTTTCTTCCTAAACCTCAGGTTTTAGAGTCCTAGTTCTTCTACATCTACTTTAAATGAAAAGTGCCACTGTTAAGCAGGACTTCTAAGTCCTATTGCTTGCCAAAACCAGGAGATCTGAAATTATCGATTACTCAAAAGAACTAATTTGGCACCAGAAAGAGTGCAAATGCAACCAATGGCTCATTCTGTTAGAGTTTGGCTGGTGATTTTCTTAGATGCTGCGTATGAAAGATTTAGGCAGCTGTAAGGAGGGAGCTGAGATTTCCTCTCATCTGGTGTGGGGAAACCCAGCCAGGGAGTTAGTGTGGGATAAAACAGGCTCTCCAGTCAGGTTTTCTCCGGTAATTGCCGTGAGGAAGTAAGGACTCAATAGAATGTACATTTTGCTGTACATCCCCAGTGCGGAAGGGGTAAAGCAAAGGTAACGCTTATTTAACAAGGATCCATGCCTATGAATAACATTTTCTGCCTCTGACTGAATTCCGGGTCTCAACATACGTGACAGAAGTGTATCCATTTACTACAGGATGAAACGCTACACCTACCCTATAATCACTGGAAGGCTTATTTTTTAAAACTCTCCGTTCGGTATTGATATAAAGACATTTCCCCTTTAAAATGAAAGAAGACTAAAGACATCATGCTGAGGAAATTATGCAAATTTAACAAAGTCCATACAAACCAATTAGTTTCAAGATCAGAGGTGACATATATTCTAATTAATACCACTTTAAGCTTCTATTTATGAGCCTATAAATAAATACAACCTCACAGGCACATGTACAAAAGAAGACAGAGTATCTACAGAAGAAGACCAGGTTAATTTTGTACCACTATGTTATACTAATAAATAATAACCCTTGAAGAACAGCTTATTGATAATTTATGGAATTTCTACTATTTTCCTCTATTTATGAGTTTACACAGGAGTTACAGACTCAAAATTTGCGAAGACCATGGACATAATGGCTAGATCCCTGGGGAGCCCTATAACAGAGCCTTTGATTCGGGATATACTGCAGCAAGCATTCATTTGGGGGCTTTCCTGGTGTCCACAGTAACACCACCTGCCTTAAAATGGCTGCTTTGAGCCAGCTCTCCCCCAGAGCAGGCAGTCAACTACTGCTCTCCAGTGCATTGCTGCCTCTTAATAGCCATGCACTACTTTTTTCCCAAATTCCACAGCATCTATTCATTTGGGAATCTGCGGCAAGCTGGACCGAGGCCAGGGAGTGGTCCCCCTGCTCTGACTGCTTCTGGCAGAATGGCCATCCACAAACCCACTGCTTTGAGCAGGATTACTAGAGGTGTGTGGAAATTGCACTCATGGCTTCAAGAGGAGCTTGCAACTCTCTATTTTTTACTGTTCAGGAAAATAATAAAAAGAATACACAAAGCCTGAAGTATTTGGTGGCTGAAGAGGACGTTCTTTAAATTTTGTCTTTACTACTGAAGTGCATAATCAGTTCCATGAGAAGCATTTAAAAAAGGGAAACTTAAATACCTCACTCAATCCTGCTCCTATTAAATCACTGTATTTTTATTTTCTCTTTTTACTCTTAAGAATTTTTTTCAGTCATCTGGTATGTTTTGATTTTGATAAATCACCATTTCAAAGGAAAAATTGTTTTACTAAACATTAATTCCCATTTCACACATTAACTTTCCTGCCAAAGAATTTGATTTTGCACCAGCTATCCCTGTAGGAAGGCTGTGCCAGAATTCTACTCCTCTGATGTATAGATCCATTTTTTTAATTTGCAAGTATATTTTTAGCCATTTTACGCTTTCTTAGCATCGTGCCAACATCGTCTTTATGTTTGATCATTACCTTCTCTTTCTCTGATGTATGCTTTTGGGAACAAACCTTCTCCCTCAATTTTGTTTCTGCGTCACTGTTTACCAGTTGTCATTTTGTGATTGATGCGTACACTCAGGTGTTTTTCCTTTATCATTTCACAATCATGAATTCTCAAATTTGTGGTAGATAATCCAAGGCCTCTAGTTTATGACCTCGTTCTTCACATACTCAGTCTCATTTCAGTTTTGGTAGTCCTTGTGTTCAGTACAAATTTCTGGAAATGTTGTTCTGATATTCTTCTGTATTTATGATATCTCCAAATCTTGCCATACATCATATTCTTATACAAGGATGGTTAGGAAAAATAGTAATCTAGGACAGAGCAAAGGCAAAGTTTTTGAAAGATAACTCCACTGTTGCTTTACTTCAGCTTCAATATTTCCATAGTTCGCTCTTCAGCACCACCCTCTGAGTTGCTTACTCAGCTCACTGATATTTATACTTCATATTTAATTTATACTGATATTTAATTTCAGTCTTTCGTAGTGTACTTTAATTTTTGCTTATGTTAAATAGAAAAAAAATGTGCCCAAGTCCAGGTATAGAGAGTCTCTGCTTTTCTAACATCTCAAGGAATCCGTTATCAAAGAAAAATATGACATCTCCTAATTTGTCTTCACAGTCATCAAGTATGTAAAATCCTATCGCACTTTCCTTTTTCCCCTTCCCTTTCTCAGTCATAAATATGAATCTCATTTAGCAAGACTATGATCACAGTGTTTTTCACAGAAAAAATCCATGTCCCTGTCAACACACAGTCTCTTTCCACACTATACTCTAAGCACAAACCATGCAAACCCACAGTTTCTCTTCAGTTTGCATCCAATACCACCAGTGCACAGGTTTGAATGTGTCAGGCAAGTGTGGGGAACTGAAAGACATCTCCCACCTTGAGTTCCAGCTTCCTGCCAAACCTTCCACGCTGTCCCTGGTCTTCTACCACCATGTCCTTTCTACTTTAGTTTTTTACCTCCCTCAGAGAACCTCAAGGCAGTGTCCACTCGCCCTGCCTCCATCAGAATTCCTGCTGTTCACCTCTTCTCCCAGGAACCACATTCTGCACCTTCCACATTTCACTGCCTTGGCTCATGTTTCTGTACCCTCAGCTGCTGGAGGAAAGCACTTGTGGGAAAGGGAAAACTCATGCCCCTCGCCAAAACTTTGCTTCTAAACATACTTTTACTCAGAATGAGCCTCTTTCATTTTCCGGGCATCCATGCAAACATTTGTGGAGTCTGGCAAAAAAATCTGTTAAGTCTGTTTTTAATATAAAAGAAGCTGAAAATGAAATATAAGATTCAGCTGAAGTATTCTTTCCAAATTTGGTCTTTCCAGGAAGTTTGCTTTTCTTGTACCATGTCCTTTTTAAGTCTTCTATCAAAGCCAGCATATCAAAAGGAATGGGCTGTAGCACCAGATGAGATCTCTTATTATTCCTTATTCAAATTAATTAAAAATAAATCTGAAAAATTTCAGCTCAGAAGAAAATGGAAATAAACAGGGTAGATAAGGAATCCTTCTCATGGCTGCTGTAACTAAACAGGAGGACTTTGATACCACAAGAATTTTTTCACCCCAATCCAACAGTTTGTTTTTAGCATCCCCCCCAAAATTCTACAAGTATTCCAAGGCACCTTGTGATCTTTGCAATGGTAGATTCTGTAGGACAGTGGAACAGCTAAAGCTTCTGAAAAGGCCTGATCCTTTGGGAAACAAATAATCCATGTTTGCTTTGCCTGCCTGATTTTGTATTCTTGTGAAAGATGAGACTCCAAGAAAACGGCGGAGTAACACCCCCACAACACACACACACACCCTAAAACACTGCCACTGGCTTAGGGACCAGCAGAATAGGCCAGTGATTTTGGGGGCATCCCGTCCCTCAGAGCAGTTCCCACACTCAGATGCCTGTCAATGGTGGTGCCAGTGAAGCGTTACGCAAAGTCCCCCAAACACTTTGTAAACTCGGATCCGGCGGGACAATGGCAAAGTTCAGTCCTGGAAAGAGATAGTGTGCTGAATGCACAATGCCAAGCTTTGTCTGCGGGGGCTTCTGTCGAGGGAGAGGGCTACTTAATCTCCCCACTTGCCCTGGGGATTCTAGCTGTTTTAATGTGTCCTTTTTGAGAGCCTGTGAACTGTAGAATATAGGCTGGTAACAACTTTCTTTAGGACTGCCTCAACAGAACCCAAAGCTGCCAACACAGAATACCAGCACAGTGGTGTTAATGAGCACAAAGAAGACCTTTAACTGTTTTTACAGCTACCATGGCTAGAGTTTCATGTCATTCCTTGGTGAAGGAACTAATTCTTTGGCTTGTTTTATATGAGCCTAGCTTCTATCACACTGCAGAGGATGGCCTCTTCACCCATTTTTCTTTTTCTTTCCGTCTTTTTTGAATGATAATAAAGCCTGATGCATCTTTAATGAACTGTGGGGCTTTCAGAGCTTTTTTCCCCCCTTTCTTACTATAAGGTGTAGATACACAGTGCATATTTACTGAATGACAGAAAAAAGAAAAAAATTAAAATTATTGATTTGTTGAAGGATGAGTAGCAAATGCAAATCAAAATCACTGAGCTATTTAAACATTCGAGGATAAACTCCTGAAGTCACTGAAATTCCTGAAGTCAGAATAGAATAAACAGATAATCTTTACTTCAGACATGTTCTAGTATTTCTATTTTTCGAAAATATTAATGGTTCATTTTATGCAATTTGGGCACTTGGCTGTTTATTATCTATTACAAATGAAACTGTGCTATGACTGAGAAAAATATTGTAAAAATGATGCTCTATATTAAAATGGATGCACAGTGCGAGTACAAAGACCCTAAAACCATAGAACAATATCAGAGGCACCTTTTAGAGGAATGAATGCCCTGAGGCAATTGAAGGAGTCCTATGTATAAACATACCAACCCAAGGGCTTTCCACTGTCCCACCAAAAATGCTTTCTTGATTAGCTGCATATCACATTACCTATCTGAGGACATAAAAAGTATAAATCCTTTTCACTTTAGGCTCTGTGAATGGTTCTCTCTGCATCAATCTATTGGCTGCACTTGTCAATTCACCCACAACAGTCGACATGAACATTTGTGTTTGACTGCTCTCTCCTTCCCTCCAGGTATCCAGACACCATGTGAAACCTGCATGTGCATATATCCATGCTGGTCTCTGAATATCCTTTTGTTTCCTTTTTATCCTCCTTCGCTTTCCTTTTCCTTTCTACTTCACTCTGAATTTTTGCATTAAAAATTAAATAGATACAGCACAACTAAGGTTGAAGTGTTAATGAGCTACCCAGGGCAAAGGACACGTTCAAAAGCTGCAGTAAGGAGCTTTTTGCAGCAGTAACATAAGACAAAGAAGTACAGTTGTTCTTTGTATGTATATTAGCACTTCATATCAAATAATAAATGGACCTTAAGCAAGGGATTCTTGCATAGGCAAGCCCAAAATGCAGCTGCGCGTTTCAAAGCTCACTGGCTTGCTGCTGTGTCTTTGTGAATGAATACACTTTATGGTCTCATGAGAAATCACAGATACTTGCTCATGTAACCAAATCAAAACCAGGCTGATCAGACTGAATCCATGAGAAATGCATGTGACAGTTAATCTGGAAGCATTAAATTAACTTTACTTTTAGTACTTTGGGGCTTTCTCTATCTAGAATCATTTACACACCGCTAACTTTTTATGTGGAAAGCTCGGCTGTGAAGCAAACCTGCTTTAAAATATCCTGATGCCTCCTGAGACTCGCCAGCAAGGTGAGAACTCATGCTGGGACCCTGGCTTTGCACCTGTATGTCACGAGCCAAATTCACAACCTATTTTAGTAAATTGTTGCTCACTTCGCACATAGCGGCACAAGATGGTCAAAGAGGTCAATTAAATAATATGGTTAAAAAGAAAAAAAAAAGAATAAAAAGCTGTAAAAATTTCCTTCTAGTTTATATTAGAATCCTGGGATACAGATTTAGGTATTTAGCAAAAAGATAAACTATGCATGGGATTTTACAAGCAACGGAGTTTTGATTGGCAGCAAACATTTACTGAGAACCAGAAGGTCATACAAAACTCAGTCCTGTAGTAGAAACTCAGATAAACTGTTTTGCTCAAGAATTTCTAGGGAACTAAACCAAGTTCTACAGGGTCAATATTCAAAGATGTCTTTATGCAGCTAGCAGATCAGACTTTCCCTAGAAATTGTTGTCTCAAGTCAAGCACAAACCAGTTGCTCTCATTTACTTTTTCCTAATGGTATTTTGAACCAAACATGTTCCTATGGAATGTTACTGACTTTCAAGGATGACTCCAAAATGCATAGCTAAGATAGCAATAATGTTAGTGATGCCAGCATTTAATTAGTCACAACCTCAAACAAAACAAAACAGAACAAAGCAAAACAGAGTATGTTGGGTTTTGAAGACAAGAGGAAACACGCAAACATGATCTAGTGCAATAAACTACTAATGAAAAACATGGCATTTATTATTAAACTTTGCAGGTAAGTGTAGGTTACTTAATCCATGTTAAAGCTGTTGGATGAACCTGCAGAACAGGAGGGAAACACCTATTGTTTGGCTTCTACATTGGATAAAAAGTCACGAAGAACTGTAAACGCAGTTAAGTGTCTTTGAAGTGCCATTGTGCCACTGGGTTAGCGTATATCTGTCTGGAGAAAACGAGCACCAAAAGATGTGATAGGTGTAGAAGTCACCAGGGGCATGACATTTCTAAAGGCAGGTTTTCTGTCACTTGTACTCACAGGCCCTGGGGTAGCAGAGCAGAAGTAAATATTTGGTGACAGGAGGATGAATGTGGCTGGAGCGAGGTCAAGTCCATCGGCTGCCAGGACATAAAGTGGGTGGATTGATATATGTCATCATGTTTGATTACCTTGTGGAGGAGAGACTGCTTTGGATAGCAAAGGCTAAAGGAAAAATCTGTTTTCCAGGCTTCAACAGTGAAAATTAATCTTTATATTAGCAGTTTAATTTCTGACCTAAAAAGAAAAGTTAGTTGGCCACAAGAGATCGAGTCTGGATTCTCATGAAACAGGCAAAAAAGTGACGAGGCAGAGAAAAGGAAATTAATTATATGAAAGCTACATCCACATTTGCCTCTCTGAAGCTGAAGTCCAAGCGGAAAAGCTTCTGTGGCTTTGCTTTCCATGGAGCCAATGCCTGTTACTCTCTGTGGGTACAGGGAGCCCCTAGGTGACTATAAATTGCAGATACCTGCAATATAGCAAATATAGCTACATTCACACATCTGTGTTTTATTAGATCAGTCTTGGTTGCCAAAATAAGTATTATTATTTCCACTAATAAATAAATAGCATTCTTAGGACTAGTCAAATGCAAACTCAGTTTTAAGACAACCCTGCTTCCATAGAAAAAAACTAAGGCCTTGTACCCATTATATATGTACAGAAAGTTATTTGATAGTGGAGTAATACAGTTTCCAGAAATTATCTGCAGCAGAATCTTACTAATTCATCCTAATAAACAGCATTGTTATTTGTGATTTATATCTTGTCTATATGAGGAAATGAATGCACTGTGAACTAGCATGTGAATTAAAAGTATACTTGCTACTCAACACCAAGTCCTTGTATGGATATGCTAAGATCTAGATTCATCCACCTAATTTTGGGCATGTAACTGAAGAATCCAACTTAGGAGTGTAATCTTGCAGTTTTTTTCTGTTGTCAGTGAAGAATCCATTTGAAATTTCACTTATGCTCTAGAATAATCTCTCCTTAGCTATTACCCACAGAGAGTAAATAGGTTGCCTCAAATTAAATACCAAAAGTTAGGTGAGATATATCCCGGTGGGAGGGTGCTCTGAAATAGTGAGCCAAATGTATGCAAGGAGGTGTAGGTGTTGGGCTGGCTCTGGAATTGTTCCCTTTGTCTCCAGCTCAGCAGTGAACAGGGGTTTGTTACTGTGACTGCTTATGTTGTGCTGGCTCTCTACATGAAAAGAAGAGTTCTGTCTTTGGGGCTGCCAAATCAATACTTCTTTTACAAGCTTCAAAAGTTTGCAGATTTCTATGGAAAGAGTATAAATGAAGAAAATAAAATCCTCAGGCCCTTTCCCTCTTTCACTCCCACTCCAAGGGACATCAGTATTTTCTGTCTGGTCTCTTTCAGCTTTAACATTTCCTGCTACACTCAGTGAAATTTAAACAAAATCACTTTTACAAACATTTAAATGGAAAAGTATGGAGTTTTGTCATTTCCCTCCTTGTGTAGCACTAATTAACAAAGCCTTTTTGTGAAAGCAGAAAGCTTCCCTTTTTTAGAACTGGCATGCTCTTCCTTACTGATTCCCAACTGTGGTGGCACAATCCAGTATTTTTGAACAATGATGAGAACAGAAATAGATGGAATTCAATAGAAGCATGAATAATGGCAACCAGAAATGGAGTGGTGACATAATCTGTCTTCCAAACTGCCTTGAGATATAGTCAAGAAAACACCACATTGTATCTTGTACGTTGTGATCATCTCTGATAGGTATCACCAAATACTTTTCAGGACAGATTTATCCACTCCAGTTAGCCATTTAAACATTTTTTAATGAAAGCTAGCTTACACACTTATGTCATATATGCCTTCAGTTCCCACTTCCTAATGATTATCAGCTGTTTATTTTCCCTCTTGTGCTTGAAAAAAGTGGAGGTTCTACAGTGTTTTCCATGTAGTGGTTTCTGAAAACACACTCAGGAGGGATAAGCCACGTAAAACCCATATTGAACAAACATGTTCAAGGGGGCAAAAAAGACATAATGCTCAGAAAGTATAAAGATGCATGAATATACAGCAGAATACAAGGGAATAACCAGAATGTGGTAGGAGGCTGTTAAGATTTCAAAATTGAAGGAGGTAGATGAATTCATATTCAAGAGAACAAGCCCTATTTCCAGTTGGTGCTATGTTTTGGTTCCAACACCAAGCTTTAAGGATGTTTTCTCAATACTATTTTAGGGTATCAGAAAGATGAGAGTATTTTAAAAAGTGGTATCTTTTTGCAGGTCTTCTTTTGTGTAATAAAAAACCACCCTAATCCATTACTAGTAAAACAATCCAGCACAGTGAAGATGCAAAGTATTTAAATACTGATTGAGTTTACAGTCCTCAGAGGGATATGAACCCTTACAATTTGCCTATTATTACAGCTTTTAGGGGAACAAGAGATGCATGGCTGTTAAAGCTGTGCCACGATTTATCACAGTACCCTGTTTTCATTTGTTTGTGACTTTCTGAAAGAGTCTTTTTTTGGGCTGAGACCTCTATAATTGGTCTCAGCACAATGGAACTCCTCCTCACTCATCCCTCTTCCTTTCCCATCCCCTTGCCTTCAATCTGTTCAGCATTTTTGTGTTAGTGGTGAGTGGAAAAAAATATAGCACTTATTAGAGACTTTTTTTTGGGCTTCACCGTGATTCAAAAGCTGTCTAAAAAGAAACCAAGAGAATTTTTATTTGGCACAGAGAACAGTGCAAGCTGCCCAGTTTAAAGGTGCAGTTGAAATACACTGGCAAAGCGCCCTAGGAGAAGTTTTAGTTATCTTTGCCACAGACAGGTAAAATCCTTCCAGTTCTTTCCTGCTTGCTGACATAACATCATTCCCACAACTCTAGAACCTTTCTGATTGCAATTGCCAAAATCACCCCAAACTACTGGGAGCACACAAAAGTCAATAAAGCAGCAAGATCAAATAGAGCACAGTGGAAGGCAAGGTGTGTTTGGAGCTACTGGAATGGTTTGCCAGCTCTTTAAGTAAAGACCTGTCCCCCTTCTTTCAGATGGATCTGTACATGATTTTCATCTCCATTTGCTTTACATGCAGCAAGTGCTGCAGTTGACCCGTCCTCCATCTTTTTACCTTCTTCCCATCATTTCTTTCTGATCTTTCTTCTCCCTTTTCTTCTACCCCCTTGTGAGACTTGCTCCTTGGACTTTGGCCTTTTTCGCTTGCAAAGCCATTCCGTTTGGTTTTGTTCTACTGCCAGTGTCAGTTCATGAGGGGTTACATGCAGCCCATAGTAACACACCTTCCAAAAACTGTAGGACTCCATTACATTGATAAAAAAGGCAACTCTGAAAGAGAGTTCTGACCCCTGCCAAAGGCAAAGCTGCAGTTCAACCATACAGATCTGAGACAGGACTGCACCAGAGGGCTGTCTGTCAGAATCATAGGATTGTTCAGGTTGGAAAAGGCCTCTAAGATCCTCGAGTCCAGCTGTTAACCCAGCACCACCATGTTCACCACTAAACCATGACCCCAGCTGCCCCATCCGGACGGTTTTTTTGAACACTTCCAGGGATAGAAATTCTAACACTTCCCTGGGCACCCTATTCCAATGCCTAGCCATCTTTCAGTGAAGAAAGTTTTGCTAATAACCAGTGTAAACCTCCCCTGGTGCAACTTGAGGCAATTTCCTCTTCTCCTGTCACTTGCTACCTGGGAGAAGAGCCCAATTTCCACCTGGATACACCCTCCTGTTAGGGAGTTGTCGAGAGTGATCAGGCCCCTCCCTGAGCCTCCTTTTCTCCAGCTAAACACCCCCATCTCCCTCAGATGCTCCTCACCAGATTTGTGCTCCAGACCCTTCCCCAGCTCTGTTGCCCTTCTCTGGATGCTCCAGTGCCTCAATGTCTTTCTTGCTCTGAGGAGCCCTAAACTGGACACAGGTTTTGAGGTGCAGCCTCACCAAAGCTGAGTACAGAGGTAAAGTATATGTCCAGATTGATTGGTTACTTGTTTTGCACCCTAAAGCACACGCTAACCTTTGTCTGTAACAACTGGCAACTCTTTGGAATGGTTCCTCACTACGTGGAAGAGAAAGGTTTAGGACAAGAAGACACTGCTTTTATTTGGGATCCAGTGATATGATTTCTTTGCCTATAATTAATCCCTGTAATGTTTGATGCGGGTTCGAACTTAAGACTTGCTTCTCTTTTTCTTCTCTCTTGAGTTTTGAGATGTCATTTGGGCAAACATGGGCCCTGGGGTCTACTTTCGTGCCAGGTCTGCACCAGTGGAATGGCCCAGATTTCACTCACATTCTTCCTCAGCTGGATGAGGTCAAGGGGAGAAATACACCCAGTGCTGTGTTGCTTGCACTTGATTAAATACACTGACACTATCATTAATCAAAGTTATGTTTTAATGGTAACTTCACAGTGAAATATATGATTAATGCTGTTGATATCAGAAGAATAACCTTCTGTTATCTTGCAACCACTTTGTCTTCTTTAGAATGATTGGCAACTCGCATTTGAGGGTATACTTGAGTGAATGAATGCACATGTGTATTTATTAACAGCTTTTATGTATTTATCTACAGTATCTGTAATGCAGATTTGCTTCTCTGTGTCTCAGGCTGCCACATGTGACATGTGCAGAAGCAATTTTGTTATTTTCACATGTGAATCACCAGCGGATGCTTTCAGAGCAGCTCACCACACCATTCCCTGGCACCCAAGGAAAGTCTGGGGCAGCTGAGTCCCAGCACCCTGCAGCAGGAGCTGGGGGACATTCTGCTTCAGGGAGCTCCACTTCTCTGAAGGCACAAAACAGGGGTGTAAAGGAAAGAGCATATTTGGCATGACATTGATTTATGGGGTGCAATGTACTCCTTCTGCATACCAAACAGAGTGCAGGCTGGCGTGGAGATTAGGGGAGGTGAGGCCATACTGTATTTCCTGTCCTCTTGAGAGTCTGCTGGCCCAGCAAGGATGAGGGATAAAGAACTCTCTGTAAACACCTGTTTCTCTGTTTTTCCCGTTGCCTCCTGCACTGTTGTCATAACCAGGAACAATCTAGCCCATATATTAATACAATTTATTTAAAAAAAGAAAAAAATTGCAATCCATAAGGAACAGGTTTAGCAAGCAAACAAATTACATTCCTAGCTGTTCTCTAATGGGCCTGCTTCACGGCTTTGTAATTCCAGTCCCTGTGTTTACTACATACACTGCTTTTCCCTAAAGGAATGGACAGAATTTGTCTTGATTACTGAAAACAGATGTTTGTAGCACATGCATCATGTGTTACAGCTCTGTTGCATGTGAAACTGTGGAGATAAAATTCAAGTTTCATCTCATGCAGAGTTATATGATTCCACTAGAGGGAGATCAGTAGATAGCAGAAAAAAACATTCCCTATCCAGAAAGAATGATAGCAGCATGATCCTATTTTTCCCTAAATTGGCAGTTTTAGGTATGTTGCTCTTTCTGCATTCTTGAGTAACTACAATCTACTTATACATACTTTCCAAGGGGTTTTCATATTTATGCTAGAATTTATGGATTTCAGTTATTTCAAAATTGTCTTCTTTATGAAACTAAACTATGAATCTAAACTGTGAAACTAAAATATCTACCATGAAGACCTCATGTTTAGCTTTTTGTGTTGAAATTTTGGTTTATACGTGTCTTACAATTGAAAAAATATGTATCAATACTCAAGAAATGCAGCTACTGGATCACACCGATGTTTTGCTTTTGTCTGACCTCCCTACCTTTTATTGCATAGACTGTAATTTGAGATTTCAGGAAATAAACATGTAAAATACTCTATATTTATGTATTTTAGATTATCTTCCTTACGAAAAGGAGAGGATAATTCTCTGGAGGATAAGAAATCACTTCAATCCTTTTAGCATTTAGGATATATAAACAGCAATAAGAATTCGAAATTTTGGTTAATAACTACATATCTTACAGCTGATAAAGAGAAACCAACACAGCACAGACATGAGGTAGGAAACTAGAGAATGCTGTATAATCACGTCCTGCAATTTACAATTTTCACTCCTTGTTACCATTCAGTTATATTCACATTGTTGGTGTGCTGCCCTTTAGGAGCAGAATATGTCCCTGGACTCTGTGTGTATTCACATTTTTTTCTAAAATCCATGCAAGAATAACCTCCACTCTTAAAAGTAGTGGCACAGACTTCACCATAATGACTCTGTTGGCTGTTACTTCTGACTGCTTTAGGCAATAGTCTGAATCTGGCCTGGCTTGCACCCAGAGCAGCTATAATTTTTAAGATAAAGTAGCTGGAAAAAGGAAGAATTCTTTCATGGGCATTTTCAAGCTAGGTCCTTTGCCCACAAACAGGAAATAATTTCTGATGTTGTAAAAATGTAAAAGTCTCTTTTATTCTTATCGAACACAGCCTATTTAGTCCAGGATCTGGTCTTGGGGACTGATAAGTAAGAGGGAACAAAAACTGAAGTTACTTCATACTAGGCAATTTATTCAATGCTACAGAAGAAAATATGGGCAGTTAGTTCAGGTTGGGAAACATGGTCTAATATATTCAAGAAACTGCTTCTTCTAAATCTATTATCTAAAGTTGTTTGTATATTTTTACATTCCATCCTAAAATAAGCATTTTTTTCATGTAGTCATGCTCATTTAATCTTTATTTCATCCAGCTTCGATTGTTCTACCAGAACTGAAATGACATCAGGCTTTTTATATTTTAAATTCTAATGTCTTGCTAATGTGTGTTTTATTTCAAATACCTGTATTAGCACACAAATAGAAGTAATACAGCAATCCAGTAGATCTATCTATGGTTATGTGACTTCCTGCAGGAATAAACCAGAATATTTCATTCGGAAAGGACCTCCAGCAATCCTCTAGACCAGCTGCCTGAGCAATTCAAGGCTGAGCAAAAGTTAAACTATTGTTGTTAAGGACACAGCCCAAATGCCTCTTAAACACTGACAGGCTGGGAGTATTGACCACCTCTCCAGGAAATTCCAGTGTTTGACCAACCTCTGGGTAAAGAAATGCTTCCTAATGTCCAGTCTGAACCTCCCTTGGAACAGCTTCAAACCACTCCCACACATCTTATCACTGGATCCCAGGGAGAAGAGATCAGCACCTCCCTCCCCACTCTCCCTCCTCAGAAACCTGTAGAGAGCTACAAGGGTACCCCTCAGGCTCCTTTTATCCAAACCTGACAAACCCAAAGTCCTCAGCAGCTCCTCACAGTACGTTCCTTCCAGCCCTTTCACAGCTTTGTTGCCATACTCTGGTTGCATTCCAGGACCTTTACATCCAGCTTAAATTGTGAGCTCAGAACTGCCCACAACACTCAGGTGAGGCCACAGCAGCAGTGGATACAGTGGGACAATCACCTCTCTGTGATGTGTTTGATGCACCCCAGGATGTGGTTTGCTCACCAGCACTGCCAGATCCCTTTCTGCAGAGCTGTTCTCCAGGCACCCTTATCCCAGTTTATATTTTTCATCTGATGTCACCTCACCATGGGTGAAAAATCCAGCATTTGTACTTGTTAAAATTCATCCCATCAAGCATTGCCCCTTGCTCCAGTCTATCCAGACCCCTCTGCAAGGTTTCTTGTCCCTCAAAAGGGTCCACAGTACCTCTCAGTTGGTATAATCAGCAAACTGTTTTGTTCCTCACATTTCTGTGAGTTCCAGTAAAGATGAGGGACTCAATTCCCAACACTTTGGACCACACCTTTCTCAAGATCTCCAAATCCCTTTTTCCCCCCTCCTTCCAATATGTTTAGTAGAGGCATCATTCTTTTTTTAGTAAGTGCTATAATAAGGGAAATTAAAAAAAGCTTATTTTGTGAAGGTGTAAAATTCCTCCTTTGGCAGGCACGTTGCCTCAAAGTAATTAATGGCAGTCAGGTAATTAATGGCCAACGTGTCTGTGGAGATATTGGCTTCCCACTCAAAATTACTTGGGAGCCCAGGGGCTGCCCTGGTAATGCCATAGGTACAAGGTTCCAACTTGCTCCTGTGGCAGGCAGCGACTCCAGCCTGGCCTAGCAGCAAACACCAGTGCCACAAACAGCACCAGGGCACTAATGGTGACACACTCAGCAGTGTCCCCACTCCTGCTGTGCCTCCCAGCAGCTACAGCTGCGCGGCAGGCGATGGATGCACTTCATTGTGAATTCTTCAGAAGAGCCCAGCAACTGAGTCAGCAACAGGAAATTCACAGTTTGTATTGAAGCGCACGAGGGACAATGCATTCTGGAAGGCAGATGGCTAAAGTTTTGTTAAACAAAGCTATGCGAGATCAATTGGGTTCACTCTCTGGTAAACAGATGTATTTTTCAAAAGCTGAGATCTGCCTGGCCGTCTTTCCTTGTCTCGCTCAAGCAATAGCACACACATGGCTAGCAGTAGATTTTGCTAATATTTATGCTGTTTAGATCTGGGACAGTTGATGCTCAAGTGGTATCCTAAATCATGATTTCTGGGAGTATAAACTTGTGTTTCTTAAAAGCTCTTCTTTAAAAAAAAAATATTTTGAAACCTGTTTTGCATTTTTAGTTGCAAATGTTATGTTATGAGTTCAGAATTAGAAACTTCTTAGAATTTCCTTAAAATTCAGAAACACTAATCTGGCTGTAAGTTTAAGCTAAACAGGTATCTTAAAGACAATTTCTTCTATAATATGAAATTCTCTTTTCCAGGATACAAAAAGGCAAGCTTTAAAAAAATGCCAAGGAGAGGAATCTAATAATTTGCCCATCTAAAAGGTGACAGAGGTAGTCTGGAAAAATTAGCATGCAAATGACAATGTTATATATTTTTATACACACACACACACATATATATATACACATTATATTATGTATAATGCAAATTCATTTTTGCTTCTATTTACATTCACATTCAGATAGATGATTCATCAGTTTCATTCCACCCTGTATGTTGGGAAGGTTGACATGAAAATAACCAAAGTACAGCTGAAAAAAGGTGCAGTTTTTGTACTATCTGACGATGGAGGTAGATTTTTTCTTTTACTGTCCCTTGGGAACTCCCATTTTCAGAAGCATGAAACATGCATGTACTCCACTTGGCTGATTCCTGAACATAGTTATTCATAAATATGGGTATTGGCATTACTATATATGCCCAGAGGTGTCTCATTATTTACAGCACTGTATGTATATTATTTGTGGTACTGTAGCTCACAAACTTCATGGTGCACAAAATGTCTACAACAGATCACTGCAAGATACAGGAGGAAGAGTGAAAGTTCCACTAATTTGCTTTAGGAGAGATAGTATTAAGTCAGTTTCACTTACACAGTGATTTTCATCCAGCTTACAATAGGTGCTTACACCCAAATCTTCTTTCAGCTGAAGCTGTGTCAGCTGAAGAAGATTTATCCATGAGTCACTGCCTAACACTTCCCAGCTGGAAGTCAGGTTCCTATCCAGTTGCCCCCTAACCTGTTCAGTGAAAATGAATGATGTGAGCTGAAGCAGTGACTTGCACATTCACTCATTGATTTGGGAGTGTTTGCAGGAGCAGCTGAGCCAGCAGCTTGCTGTGGGCCATACCCTCCATTCTCTCCAGCAAGGTGAAGCATGGAAAAGACATGGAAGACCAAAGGTGGTGGCTGAAGATGTATGAGCAAGGCCAACCAGTTCAGGTAGATTCAGCTGTCACCACCAGGAGACTGTGAGACTGATGTAAAGGTTTAGGTGAAGGTGCTCAGTGAATATCCCTGCCTCTTCCACAGTACATCTGCATGGCATCCTTGCAGGAAAGCACCAGCCATGGAACATCCTGGCACAGTCTAGGCCACTAAAACTTAACAAGAGCACAGGAAAACTGGCTGTTATTTAATCCCAAAGACTGTGAAACCCTCTGAGTTATGTAACGTGGAATCACAGAATCATTTGTGTTGGAAAAGACCTCCAATATTGCTGAGTCCAACCTCTAAGCCATCACCACCTTGTCAGCTAGACCATGGCACTGAGTGACACGTCCAGTCATTTCTGGAACACTTCCAGGGATGGTGACTCCAGCATCTCCATGGGCAGCCTGTTCCAATGTTTAACAATCCTTTCCATGAAGAAATTCCTCCTGATGTCCAGCTGAACCTCAGCAGCTTGAGGCTGTTGTTGTCTTGTCCTGTCACTAGTTGCCTGGGAGAAGAGGCTGACCCCCACGTAAATAAAACAGGCATTTAATGTTATGGTTTCTTTCTGAAACCTGCTCTTAATAACCTGCACCACAGAATGAACTGCACTTCACGTTTTCAGCATTTGAAACGTGGAATGATGAGGAATTCAGTGCTTATTTGGTCATTATGTTAAAATGTGTTGCTTCTTTCTCAATGAAATGTCTGGTTTTACCCACCATTCACTGCTCTGCTCTGTGCTACCACATTCCACATCAAGAGCTGTTTAATGAGGATGGTAACACACACTGACCAAATTCCTCCTTGATCTTACTTCAACAATTTAGCTAAATAAACTCATTTTATTATTAGTTTTCCAGCAAGAAACACGAAACAGACTGACAGTCTTCTGCATCCATGTTTTCAGTATCTTCTGATAACAAATATTAAAAACCCCCAAAATATAGGACTTCTTTCATCCTGGGTGTTTGCATCTAAAATCCCAAACTACAGAAATTGTATCACAGACAGAGTGAATGGACACAAAGGGACAGTTTATCAGGCTTTCTATCTGTTTCAGATTCTGAAATATCCTTTTCAGCCTGGAGACATTTGTTTCACTCATCTACCTTCTAAAGCTGCAAGTGGGAGAGTGTCACATACCAGCTATAGTGATAGGCATTTTGTGGATCTATAATTATATTGTTTGCTATAAAATTATAATAATCAAGCATAAGGAAGTGGATTGTTCTGTAGTTTGAATACACAAGGGCTGTTTAGAATGAAGAGTGAGATCCTAGACTCATTGAAAGCAATGGAAAAATCCTGTTGACTTCAGTGGGCTAAATAGTTAGCATTTCTAATTTCCCAGAGAAGGGTTAACAGTGAAATAATTAATCTTCTTCGGGGGGGATTGTGTTCTTACTGTACTACATAAGAATGTTCACAGGTTTGTCAAAAAAGGTAGACATTGAATACTGATGGAGGAAATCACCATGCACATACAAGCCCCAATCATTTTACCTGCAGAACTTCCAAAGAAAATCTGGAATGCTAGGTGTTGCTAATAGAGAAAGGTGTTTTAGCCACAGAGGTGCTTTGCAGGCTGGAGCACTGGGAATTTCATGTATTTTATCCTCTTAAGAACTCTGCTTTTATTTAGGGCAAATTTAATTCAGCATAGCATTTCTCTTTTAAGCTCTTTAAAGACTGGTAATTCCTACCAGATTTTCCCCTATCCATTGATTTGATAATACATAAATTTCCAACATGAATTAGCTGAGCCACAAAGGCTGTTTATAATTGTTACCTTTCAATTCTGAACCAAGCCTAGAAATACATCAGATTTTTTTTTCCAGAAAGTCAATTTTTATCCTATAAGCCAATTGACCCAAATATTTTATTTTCCTTTAATAATGGTATCATCCTGTTTTAATCTCTTAACTACACACAACATTTCATATAAAGCTGTGAAAATTCAAGACCACTAATAATATGATGGGTCTCTTGTTCCCACAACAACAACAAGAAAAAAAGAACACCTGTATGACTTTTAAGCCACAACACTGAATCATTTGGCAAGAGATCAAACAGAGCAGCATTGTTTCCAATTGATATTCATTTATGTGCTGCCAAAACACATTATACTGCTTTAAAAGTGTCATGCTGATTACCACTTCCAAGGAAGATTGCATTTCTACAGGTGATGAGCTCTGCTTCACTGACTCTGTCAAAAAGGAGCACTTGCATTGTTAATTCTCTCTCTCACGGATTCTAAAACACATAAAAGGGCTTACAAAGTTTGTCAAAAATATGACTAAGATTATTTAAGTGGTCGTTTTTGTTAGTATGAAATCTAGAAAGCTTAACCTAAATAGCAGCCAGGCAGGTGCTGGTGATGTAATTTTGTAGTTTTCTAAAAGATTGTGGGTTTGAGACAACCATGACTGACATCAACAGATAATTTAGCAGTGCATTTTCAGTCAAGCCCAGAAAACTCTTTCCAAATGAGCAATATACTTAAGTGTATGAATGGATTGATTTTATTTGTATCATTGAAATTGTACATGGGAATTGGTGTTTTGGTAAACTACACCTTCAGCTTTCAAATTTTCTGACTAGTCACATCTTCAGAACTTCAGCACACCTGTAAGTAAATTAAGATTATTCAGACACTCAAAGCTATGTACCTACATGACTTGCAATTACAATGTGCCTATGATTTTTGGACTTGTTAGTGTTAAATTCCCATCACCCTCCCAAATTGCAGGGCATCTGCCTCTTGACTAAAGGGTTAATGCTAAGAAGTGTCAATTGAATAAAATTTAAATACAGCATTTCAACACTAATTTACACATTGTATCCAAGTAATTTTCATGAGCAGCGTTAAGTGAATCTTAGAAAGCAGGTGTAGTTTTCATGGCTAAATTGTGTCTTTTGGGTCAAATTGAAGGAAGAATATGTCAGTGAACAAACTGCTATGACAGACAGAGCACAAGAAAGGATTTGTGATGAATCATGAAATAGGTTAGTCACAGATTTTAACAAGGTCCATCTTCTCAAAACAGACCTTCTGTTGCTTACTTTTCAATAAAATAAAATCTGAATAAACAAATCAAAACAAAATCGCAACAAAACTTTCTTCCATGGATTTATGACATACCTTTATGATATGAAAGAGAACAGAAAAAATACTTAGTTTCTCAGGAGTCCTCAGCCAACCACAATTGTTAGCAAGACCTTCAAAGTGTGAAGAAGACATTATAAAATGACAGCCATAAAAAGCTGTCTTAGGTGTTGTACAAAATGAACAGTTATGCTTCTTTCTCGACAGAGTTCCTAATCTTTGAGACAACTAAGGATAAATAGCAGCAGAGGAAGAGAAAACTATTTCAAACAGAATTACCATGGGGTCCCTTTGCCACAATATGTTTCTGGTTGCCTGAACCACATTGTTACAACATGTGAAAATCCTATCTTTTTCAACAGGGTTTTTCATAAGAGCCAAAAGATGGATGTTAATCACACAAAGCTGGTAAAGCAAAGCAATCACATGGCAAAGATTGATCAAATTGAAGTAATCTCATTTTTTTTCCTACTACAGTTACATGTCTCTGCACACTTAGAACTGATTTGCTTTCATTGTCACATCAAGTGAAAACTACATATAGTAGAGAACCCATTGAAAAAATAGCTGGAACATAGTCAAAATACATTTTTAAACTAAAATTTCCATGATTTCAGTAAGAAGTCAAAGACTTCTTCAAGAGACAGATAGTTTCTATGAAAAAATCTGAGAACACAATCTTGTTTAAAATAGTGTTGCAAGAAAATTTCAGTCTAACATAATAATAGACTAACTGAACTCTTTAAAAATTGATATGCATAAATAAAGAGCACATCTGTTCAGAAAATAATCTGGTTTTGGATAAATCAAAGTTTAAAAAAATTCCAACTGCTATATTTCCAAAATTTAGGATTATCTGCTACATACTACAGCAAGTTCGCTTACACTCATATCAGGACAACCAATACTATTTACCCCACACAATTAATGAAAGATTGCAGGGAGACTACTTTTTGTTAACTGTTCTAAGCCAAAAATTGTATCACATCACACTGTGGGAGGGGTTTCAGATCCAATTTCCCTAGAACATTGCAAGTATCTAGATGTACTCATGGGAAATGTTAAATGTCAGAATCTGCCCTAAGGATTTTTCTTCTGGGACCCACCCAAATGGGGACACAGACTCTTCTCCTGGTCTTTTTTGGCCAGCTGTTTTCAGGGTTTTCAGACTAAGATAAAAGAAAACTCAAAGGAATAAATGACCTCATGAGATTTCCACTCCTTAGGGTAGAAGCCTACTAAGAGCAGTTTATGATATTTCCCAGCTGTCAAAGTTATAAGGAAAGCCTTGCATTAACTAATTTAATATAAACAAGAAACTCCAGACTCCATTGACTTGGCTAACATCAAGTTTGCATGTAAAGATGTTCCAAAACCCAAAAAATCTGAGTTCATTTTCCACGAATATATGTGCATTGATTCCACAAAATATAAGCTTTACAGAAAACATTTGACATTTCTTTCCAGACTGTATCTGTTTTAATTAGCTGAATGTGATAATGGAACTGTGTCAGTTTTCAGGTTTCCAGCATTTAAACCAAATATTTTAGTTCACAAGGATGGGAGCCGCTCTGTGGGATATTTCTATGGCAGGTGGCAACCTGCTTTCTTTCAACACACACCACGCATGCATTCATTTAAAAAAAAATAAAAAAAAAAAAAGGAAAAAAAAAGAGAAAGCACTGAATAAATTCCAATTTGGCATGATTATGTGATGTGTGGCCTTGTGTGCATGGAAACTCTCACCTATTGGCACTTGCAATTTTAGTATCGTGTAATTAAATTGATTTTTTTGTCAAGCCAGTTTTAAACTATGTCTTTGAGGTAAAAGGCCAGTGCATTAATCCACTGTGGTATTTATTATTTAAATACTAATCAAGAGGTCAATTAATGTTTTCATTGCTTTTGCAAATGAGTAATGGAGTACTGTTCAGAGCTCTTGGGAGAGTCTACTGTTAAATAGGAATCCAATTTCATTCCTTCTTTTCAAATGGCCCTAAATGTATTTATTATGCAGCTCTTACCTTTTTTGTAAGTGACTGGAGTGTTTCACTCGAGCTCTAATCCCTATGCTGCACATCCAAAAGCTTCTCAAATATTCTAGGATTCTAGTTCCACTTTGCAAGTCCATATCTATTTTCCTATGAAAGGGTTTGATGAATATACAGATGATTTACATGTAAGAATGAAAGTGTCTCCCTGTGCCAGACATGAACTAGGAAGTTTCTATTTGATTCATATTATCTACAATATTGAACAGAAGGGAAATTAAGTCAGCAAGGAATGATTAGCCCCTTTGCTAGAATTGATCTGTGTGTATGGAAAAAGAGGTTTTGATATATACATCCCTGGGTTTACTAAACATCAATATAAGCTCTATTTGCCCCCCCTCATTAGAGATAATGTTATTTAATGCATTTTGTGTTAAAGCCAGAATTTCAGTTCCTTTATCCTACGGGAGTCAAGCTTGCACAGCTACTTCATCACATAATGAAACTCCACACTGCTATAAAGTGATTATGGTACAATGTTCTTCTCCTCATGGTTACCTGTTTCATGATAAATTGTGAAAATCTTTTGGCCCAAAGCATGCTGGTTATCCCAGCTTGGAGCAGAGATGCCAGATGTCAGCACAGGAGAGGAACAGGTTCAAGATCTTCATCCTAGCACAGTCTTCCTCACTGTCTCTATGGCATCTGTTACTTTTTGCTCTCTATTTCCTTTGTTCTTTTGTGCAAAGTAGAAAAATCAGATAGACAGGGAGACACTGATACCACCTTCTGTGAAGAATATATAGAACTTTTTAGGAAGTCGTACCTAATTTCTTCCTGCTGCTGCATTTGTGAACAAGGTTGATTGACCAGCTCAAATCTGATTTTACTACTGCCTCTAATGTTATACAAGCAAGGAAAAGCTATAGACATGGCCTAGACTCTCTTAAATTGTTCAAATGCATTCTTCAAGTTGGGTCTCTTATATGATGCTGATAAATCGGGCAGTTAGACTAGATTTTTTTATCTAAATGGGTAACAATAAGTAATGACAAGCAAAATTTGCTTCTCTGTAACATTTTAGTAAGTTAAATTGTTTTTTAAAATCCCATAAAATACAGTTTAGAAGCCATTGCTACTATATTGGTAAATAAATCAAATGCAGAAATATATACCTATAAGCCAGAGTTTGGGAAGAATTTTGGGAATTTTGGCCCCTCAGAATATAAGCTTTAGCCTGGTAGAGAAAAGAGTAGGATCCAAGCATGACTATTAAAAAATAAATGGAAAAAAACCCCATGAGCAGTGAAGAACAGGGGACACGACTGAGCTCTGCACTTATACTGAAAGAAGACAGAAAATTTCCTTCATGTACTTTGTGTAAAACAAGCCCTTTTGCTGAAGTCAAGTTGCAGACTGTCTGCCTCTTTTTTGACCTTGCTCATCCAGTCCTCATCCCTGATGTATGAAGTGCGAGGCGAAGTGCTGAAATGCAAATAGGACTCCAAATGAGGATCACGTCTGTGCGTGGGATGCTGGGACCTTCAAAGAGGCTCTAACAGCAAATCTACCACAGAAATCCGGCATTGCTGCTGCTCATCAGGACAGGCATGCTCTCAAGGCAATCAAGGAGGTTGTCTATCACTTAGCAGAGGTAGTTAATTGGCAGTTCTGCACATCCACTTGAAGAAGGGTGCTCAATAATAGGATTTTCTGTCTTCGTGAAAGGGATGAAGCTTCGTCACTGTGCAACAGATTTTTTTCGTTGGACTTTTATCTGGAACTGAAGCTTTGAAGTCTAGGGTCCTGCTGTCAGGCTTATTTCTTTTATTGGTTCTTGCTCCCTTTCAGAATAAAGCAACAAAAAAAATTGAAACTGACCATTTTTTTAGTAGTAATGTATTTTTTCACAGTTTTTGAACTTCATATTCAAAGGTTTGTTCTCACAGGAAAAGAAAATCATGTTCAATTTATATCACAGTAAGACCCAAAAGCTTACTTTCAGCCAAGTGCAATATGATGCTCTTAAAAAGACAATTTTACAATATTTCCAACAGTTCTATTTCTGAGTGTGCTGAATGCTTAGCCAAGATACAATCTGACAAATGAGGTTCAGAATATGACTACTGCTAATTAGAAGCTGTTAACAACTGAAGAGAAGCATGTGGTACCAATGCTTCAATGCCAACAGAGGGAAGGGCTTCCTGCATGGTGAGAGGTTGCTCACAGGGTTGCACTACTTCCCTGAGCAAGTCTATTTTTGTTGGCACCCATGCTGGAGGGACAAAGATCTTATGGGCTGAGTGCAGGCACGAAGCCATCCCAACAGATGGCTTCTGTTGTGGGTAGAGTGTGTGTGTTGTGTGCAATATGTCAGGGCAACGATGCCCACTTAGGACAAGTGAAGTGCCTGCTTCACCTTGATTTTCCACACTGCCATTAACTCGGTTCTCAAGTCAATGCATTTTAAAAACCTGTTCCTAGAGAGATTTGTAGTATTCCTGGACTTGGCAGAGAGCTCAAGAGGCAGGAAGGGTAACAATGACAATCCCATCACCACGTTTCATCCTTCAGCTCAAAGAATCCAGTGGTACAAGCCAAAAATTTTTTGGTAGGCCTGCCGAAGTTTGTAAATATGTCAAGAAGGGGAGGAAACTGTGTGTCAGACCCTGTGCTTGAAGGAAAATCACATGTGGGCAATTGACTCTGTAGTGCTTTCAAATGAGAGAGCTTTCTGAGTAACTGCTGCTGCACTGTGGCAAAGCAGTTCTAGACACTGGAGGTATTTTAGCTATATGTGCTTAATCCCCAGTAAGAAACAAGACTGTGCTGAAAGCATTATTCCTGATGTTTTGTCTATTTACCTGCTTCACAGCAGAGAGTAATATAACGCTCATGGGGGGAAAAAAAAAAAAAGAAAAGTCCCTATAGCTGAGAATGGATAAATTATTTTCCTTAATATGATGATAACTTTAGCTTTCTTTCAAATTATGCAGTAATTGCCCAGTGCTATTGACCATGAATAATACATGACAGCTCATGGCATGAGAACAAATGGCTTCCTGAACAACCAGATCAATGAAGTCTGGTTTCCTAAGAATTTGCCTCTTGCCTGCTCTCCTAGCATTCACATTGCCACAATTTGGTGCTTGTTCTTGTCGTGCTCTCTACATTGTGCATGGTGTAGTGCACCCTCACCACTTCTCCCACAGTGTTCCTTGCACATCAAAATACTCAGCTCCCTCCTGTGCCTTCCTTTTTTTTTTTTTTTAGAGATGCTGGCTGGCCAAGAGCCAGTCTATGCTTGAAGGCAGTCTGCACCTACAGATCTGTTCTTTTGTCGAGCAATCCAAACAGAACGGGACCTGCCTTCTGCAGAAAAAACCAGGATCTTCCTCCTCTGTCAAATTTAGTTGACATTCAAATGTGAAAAGCAGGACTGCAATCACAGATGTTTTGTTCATGTAAAAATGTAGACAAATGAAGACTGCTTTTGGCCTTAAATCTAAAATATTTGTATTACTTTTATGTATTATCCTACCTTTGAAGCAACTCTACATTCACTTTTTCTTTTTGCTACTTAACGTGCCATCATAAACATTTTATTGACTCCAAAATGTCTGATTATTATGGTTTATGTTCTGTACAGAAGCAGCCCCTGACACTTTTCCTTTGCTTTTCAAGAGAGATTTACTAGAAAAGGCTGAAGAGCAGTGTTAGGGAGGCCTTGGGATTTCCAGTATATCATGATTCTGAGCATTTATTCCATTTTCATTACTTAGCTGTGCTTTCTAAACAAACTCTCTGTCACATAACTAAATGGAATGTACCTTTAATAAATATTTTCCTTTCATTTAGATTCTATTTATTCCAATGTGCAACAATTGCAGCCATCATTTCAAATGAGGTTTTCCTTCAGAAGGAGGAATATAAAAGGCTCTTTCCTATTCAGTTGGAATTATACGGATCATAAAGTCAAGAAGAAATGGAAATCAAATTAAATTGTGAAACACAACCTTCTGATGAACCCTTGTAATTCATTGCTTGTGGAGATCATTCTTGTTTAAGCAGTACCCAAGAGACAGTATTTCAGACACAGAATGTAAAGCTCCTTACTGTACACCTTGCTGTGGAACGTGGTACTGTATAAAACTCATAACATCATTAGATTGCCAGCAGCTTGTTGAAGTCAATAAGGACAGAAGATGTTTTCTGATGTTTGTTCCACTTGAGAAGCTTATTCTTGGTTTCTTTTGATGCAGTCTGATGTATATGGCAGCTGTGTCAGGAAATGTTCTATTCTCTGCGTTCTAAACAAAGGCTACTCGGGAAACTTCATGCATTTGTTGTACCATTTTATGTGATTATCTATGAAAACCATGTTTAACATTTTTAATGTAAATAGCCAGGCAGCTTCCATCCCCTGTAACACTTTCAATGCTCAAACCAAATATAAATCCATTCATTATGACATACAAAGAAACAATATTCATTTCATCATTGATTTCTGTTTATGTTTACTGTTCATCAATGGAAATGTATTTCTGTAATGCAGTCATCTGTGAAATTCTACATGGTTTAGACCATAGCTTCATTTGTTTAGTGTTCTGGACCAATAATATGTGTACCGGCCTTGTAATAAAGAAGATGTGTGAAAATTAACTACTCTAAAACTTTGTTCACCTTGCACAGAGGTTATTTATCTAGGTCTTTCTAATTTGCCTTCCTTATTTTTATTCTTTTTCCTAACCAATGCCCGTATTTTAAGGGGAGAAATCTTATTTAATCTAAGACAAAAATGTTACAGTTTACCAGCTGAACAGGTTGCTGGGCATTCATTCCTCCCTGCTCTCAGAGGTTGCTACAGGAGTAGAGAACTGGTAGCTGCAGAGTAAATGAGGTGTTCACCACTTCAAGTCAGACAACTAATTATTCTTATATTTGCACACCTATCGTGGTAAAATCCCTATTGATTTAAATCCAGCTAGCTCTATTTCTGCTAGTTTTGCTATAGAATCTATTTGAGGAAGGGGGTGTGGAGTTTGGCAGAAGTCAGATCCATAGTTAGATGGAATTTTAGTCATGGATCCATATAAACCTTCGTAAGGCTTAACCCTTCCTTTGAGCAGTGCTGAGTGAAGGAGTGGTAATCAAAAGCAATACCCCCTGAATTTCTGGCCACTTGGAACTGAATCACATCTCTATAAGCAATTGTGAATTAATTTGTAACTCTATAGGTTAGAATAATCAATATAAACGGGACCGTGGCATTTAGTAACACACATGCAGCATTTTAGTGTGGAATAATTCAAGACAGCACTTGGCAAAGATCAACAGGCCCAATCTAACTAAATTTACCCCTGCCGAAGGGGGTCTTTAATGAGATTTGGATGCCATGTAGGAACTTTTGCCAAAATAATGCTTCATCTACTGGCATTTCATAGAAATCATAATGATTTCCCAAAGACGTAAAAAAATTATATCCTTGTGTTCAGCATTCTTGTTTTTTCAATTGCTTGATAAAAAAAGAAACCCCCAGGACTTTTATTGAGAAATCCTTGTATTCTTACTTCATAAGTGGCAGCTAATAATACCAACCCTTCAATACTCCACTCATTTGAACACAATGAAAACCTCTGGGGAGATCATTTTAAAAAAAATTAATTATATGGAGCTACCACATAAAATTCTGAATATCCTGAACCGTTTTTTTGAAAGAGATTTTTGATGTATATCAGGCATTACAGTAAAATCTCTTTAGTGAATTAGAATTTTCCATCCTATCACACTGAGAGCCATATAATGTGTAACAAAAAGGCATTATGCTTGATTTGGTAGCCATGAGGAACTTGTATCTATCAATCACAAATGGGCTGAATACAACACACACACCAGGCACCTTTGGGGAACATAAAGCTGTGAAATGTAGTTAGAGTGTAGCAGTACAGTTAATTTCTACTATTTTAGTATTATATTCCCAGGCTGTCTTTAGACAATCATTCTTTAAAAGGAAATTTAATTGTTTCAAATCCCTTATGATTCTTGCCTGTACGTGAAAGGACACATTGAAAATAAAAACAATTTCAGAATGACACAAAGCTACTGCTTACTGCTTTTATTCTGTGGCACTATTCTTGGCTTCTTATTTGAATATTATGTATTTAATTGTTTTGTTTCTCTGCCAGAGGAGATACTTGTGCTGCCCATAGGTAATTTAAAATAGAAAGAAGACACATAGGAAGTAATTCTCAGATTATATAAGCATTGAAGGCATGCTGGCCTAATTTTTTTTCCTTAGGTTTTGCTAAAAGACCTTTCAATGCTAAAACACTGAAGGATCAGCTTCAGTGGAACTATTTTAAAGAATATTTATGTGGTAGGTCTGTTTATTGCATTTTAAATGAAGACAAATAAAAACTTCGTATTTTATTTACTAAATAGAGTTAATGTTTTTCTTATATA
>VWZT01015595.1:0-19809 GCA_013397055.1 Pachycephala philippinensis | reverse complement strand
AAAATATAAAAGTTAAAATGTAAGGCATCAGGATTTCACAGAGGTAGATCAAGGAGTGGGATTACACCTCTCTACTCAGCACTCATCTGGAGTACTGCATCCAATTTTGGGCCTCTCAGTAAAGTCATTGACAAAGTGGGCTGAGTTCAAAAGAGGACCAAACAGGACTCTGAGGGCTGGAGCACTTGCCTGGGAAGCTGAGGAACCAGGGCTTGTTCAGCCTGGGAAGAGGCAATTGCAGGGGGACTGAAGAGCCCCAGCACAGCCTCCCTGCTTGTCCTGACAGGGGGTCACTGAGCAGATGGAGATGCTCTTCACAGTGGTCCGTGGCAGGGCAAGTGACAACAGGCATAAGTCAAAGCAGAAGAAGTTCAGACTGAACAGGAGAAATTGCTTCCCAAGGAGGACGGGCAGCTGGTGGAGCAGGCTGCCCAGAGACACTGTGCCAGCTCTGGCCTTGCAAGTTTTCAAGACCTAACTGGGTGAAGCCCTGAGCAGACTGGTCTGACCTCATACCTGACCCTGCTTGTTCAGCAAGTTGTACGTGAGACCTCCAATCATTGCTTCCAACCTGAATTAGCCTGTACATCTGTGATCCTATATAGTAATTACTATGATAAATGACCAACAATGCCAATACCTAAATTATAGAAAACACATTTCAATGTTTTTCTTTTCCTGTACTACTCATGAAACTGCATTATTGTAGACACAAAAAATAATGTTGTCATCTATGCAGGGCATTTCACTGCTATGCATTTAATGTAATCATGTGCATTACTAACTTCCTGCTTCTTTAAATAGAACAATTTGCCTGGCTAAAATCAAAGAGTAACTTGTCTAACACCCTGATGAAGATGGGGAATGATGTCCTCTTACCTTGCTCATCCTGTGATAATTCATACTCTTTTGACCTAGTGGCAGAAATTTGCACTTCACAACATCTTCACAAATTGCTTTGCATACTTAATTCACTGAACTGACAGCAGTGTCTGTGGGTAATTTGCTCTGTCTTTGCTCTTGCTAGGAGGCCCTCAGCAGAAAGCCTCTCATCAGCTCCAGGGGTTCCTGTCTGTGACAGCCCAAATGGAAAAGAGAAACTATAATATGCTGTGAATGCATTTTATTTTGATTTTACTTGTCTCATAATTAATTAGGGAACACATGAACTCAAGATTAAAATGCTCATCCTGGGGAATCAAATCGAGCATGCACAACCTCTCATGGCCTACCACAAATTTAAATATTTGGAAAGGAGATTTCAAACTCCTGGCTGAGAACTGCTCTAGAATCTGCTCCTGTATCACATCCTAAATTTCTATCCTAAATTAACTGAAGGCAATTTTTTAGCTGCTTCATCTTTTGTCAAGTGGTAACATGAATAAAAGCTTAGAATCTCCTATTATAAAAGCCCACATTTTGAGTACTGTTTGAAGATAGGCTATTTGTCAATAACTGGATTTCTCCAAGTTGAATACGCAACATGCTTTTTTCCTATTTGTTCTCTAAAATTACAAAGCTGGCAACAAATACCAGTCACATCTCCCTTCATTGAGGCCTCCATCAAAATAAGCTTTCTATTTCCTAACTATTTTAATAGCTCTTTCCTGCACCTTCTCAAGCTCAAATCCATCTTCCTGAGATATGGGTTTTTAGAAAAATTCCTAGCACTTCAACTATGTAGAATCATTTACTGCTGCTGAAGTCAGTATTAGACAAATTCTTCACACAATATTTTGGCTCTCACTGACTGAGAAACATGGGACATTCCCATTGCTTCCTGTTTTAACAAAAACTCTGCCTTGAAGTATAACACAATATTTGGAGGAGGAGATTTTCTGTTGGCATTTTCATAAAAATTGGCAGTGCAAGATTTATGTGAGTGGGAGTACTTGTACTCCAATATTGCTAATATGTGTTTTGATTAAATTATTATTGCCTCAATATCAGTGTTGCCTGCTCTCATTGACAGGCAGTCCTGTTGATTGGTGCTATATTTACATCTATATTTTAATACATATTAAAAACAAATCCTCAGTATCTGTGTCAGAAGAATGCCTGCAAAGAGAAGGATAAAACTGAAGGGACTTTTCTGACTGTTAAATTGACATGGGGAACAGAGCTGTGCTGATAGACAAGAGCAGGGGATTTTTTTTTCTTCTTCTCTCCTTTTTTTTTTCCCCTTTTTCTTAAATAGGCATAACAGTACCCATCTGTTCCTGGATTTAGAGTGCAGATGAACTCTAAGAAGTAACTTTGTAAAATTGGTGTCATGGGGCTTTATGTTCATTCTCCCAGTGACTCAAGAGCACACTCGCTCAGTTAGCAAGTTTTAAAAAAGAGAAAGACTGGGAAAAAGGGTTTTAACTGCAAGCTTTGTACTCATCCTGAGAAGTAAAAGTCAAGCTGAAGTCTACTGTGTGTTACCACTAGCAATAAGGATTCTGTAACTGCAAGTAAATTAATGTTGCTGCTATCTGATCTAGTGATTCATTCAGCCCTGTCAGATGTCTGTTGGTTCTGCAGTGCAAACAAGTGTTTGTTTTTCTCTGCAGGTGGTTGCCACGATGAATGCAGTGCAATATGAGAGATGCCAATAGCTCACTTGGAATTCTTGTATGGAAATAAGATTTTTGTTTTGTTCAGACATCGCTAGCTACCTGCTTCCCATCCGAAATTACAGCCTCCTCCAAATCAAAAATATCCACACTGCACCTTACACCTTCATCCATCACTTTTTGCAAACCATTAGCCAAACAACTTTTTGCCGTGTGGTTTTTTTTCCCCAATATTGTTCTTTCTTTCTAACTTAAACAAAACATGATAATTTAGAAGAAATATCAAATAGCAAATATTTCTTTCCAACATTTTTATTTCTCATCCTGTTGCATATCACAGCTTCTTCACCTCTCCCCTCTTCCTCTCAGCCACAAAATCTGTATGTACTTTTACTACCTCTACTAATCTTAAAAAAAACAAAAAACAAAAAACAAAAAACAAAAAACAAAAAAAAAAAAACACCAAAAAACCCCCAAAAAAACAGAAAAAAAAGTGAAACATACTCCCATTTCTCACAGGGTAAGTATTAGTGTAGATTTCTGCCTTCAATTTCAAAGAAGTTTTTTCTTGAACATGTTTTCTGAACTACCATTTTTCAAAACAATCACCCTCTAATACACAGCATAACCTATGCAAAATAACTGGACTAGATGGGGAAATGTGTCAGACATGGCCATGAAATGAGAACAGATTTCCCCTTCATTTCTTAAAATGCTCTCCAAGGCCAACCTGTCCTTTTTCACATAGGACAAGCAGTGATCCACTAAGATCAATTCTCCTGATGACACAACAACATAAATAGTAAAGAAGATAGGCAATATAAGAAAAAAGGAGTCTTTTGTTATACAAAAGAATATCAGCACAATATTTTCATTATTAAAATCAAGGGGAAGAAAACCTGAAAACTAATTTCAGGTCGCAGTTGGGAACCACAGGAGTTCTTTGCATACTGGAAGAGTTGTCTGAGAAAACTGTGAATAAAAAGGTATTTGGAAATATCCCTCTAAAAAGTCACGACTGCTTAATGAGGAGTGGTGATCCTTGCCTGCAAATGTTTGACTATATAGTGTGAATTTAACAAGCCATCATTCTGGTCTCTGTAACACAAGAGATACTCTGTGATTCGTTAAATGATCCCCAATATTTATGTCACAGTTGATTTAACAGGAAATGTGCTGCTTCCTGGGATATCCTGCATGCACACACTTCAATAGCACAGCACAATGCAATCTCAGAGATTACTCTGTAGCCACTGATTATGTGGAAAATAACTGAGGCTCATACTTGACACCTACTGCCTTTGCACTATTTTGGGGAGGAAACAAGAAGCCTGTGAGCCAAGAGGAAACATTTCCTTTACTGTTCAGGCTGGCACACCACATGTGATATCTGATGTGGAAATATTAATTACTTTAGCCTTTTCTTGAAAATCTGCTCTAACAGTAAATATTAAACAGAAAAATATGTTTAGTAGCTTTAGTCAAGATGGTTTTATCCTATGCTCTTCAGGTTTCTGTACTCCCTGCTGCTTAGTTGTTGCTCCCAAAGCTTCTCCAGGACTACAGGACATCACTCAACACATCATCTGCTCCATTTGCTGACTAACTACAAGCCCTTCTCTTGGAAACCCTGATGTTTTTAAAGGCATTTCCTTCTGCGATGTTTGGTTCTAAATTCTCCATCCCCTGAGTTCCTCCAGTATCTTATTCAGATGGTTTTCCATATTCTTCCTCTGATATACAGTGGGAACTCTGCTAGATCTTTTTCCTTGTTTCCCTTCCTTTTCTGTTTGTCCCTATTCTTCTCCAGGATTTTAATAAATTAAAAAAAANNNTTTAAATAAATTAAAAAAAAAAAAAAAAGCAATGATGAGTAACTTTAGGGTTTCTTTCCCCTCTAAAATACCTGTCCAAACAATAGCTTGGTCTGACATCTCTACAGGCTAAACCTGACAAAGAACTGAATTCCTACTTGCATCTTCCATTCCCCTGTCTTCCTTTGGTGATCAAATCAAATTTCATTATATTCTCTGATGCACACTCCTATCACCTGGTTCTCCTTTCTGAAGTTAGATCCAAACTGATGGGGATGTGAAATGACTTGCAATCATTTTAAAGTATCTATATCACTGCTAGTCATCTAAAGTCCCCTTCAGCTCTGTAGAAAGAGAAACAAGTGTGCTCATGCAGCATATCAGAAAGCTACTTTGGGTATCTTCCTCAGGACAAATTAAATACAACACAAAGTATCTAACTCATATGCTTTTATCCTATTGAATCTCACTGTGATTTAGCCTGTTCTTTATGCACATAGTTTAAATAGCTGTTTAGATTTTTGCTGGTACACATATTCACTATGCAATTATTTCCAGTCTGGCCTTGACACTGTAGAATTGATCTTTTGTGTAGATGCAGGCAAGGTAATCTTCTTTCCTCATTTCTTTAAACTGACAGAGTTACAGGTAAAAGTTCTTAACTTTTTTAACCATAAATTCTTTGCTGAATCAATCCAGCTACATCTAGCATCTTTAATATGCTGCCTATGGGGTCACATCAGCTTTTAGAGGTTTTTTTATTCTTTAGTATTTCTCTGGTATTAAATATGCAAGAAAAAAACTTTCTTATAAACTCCTTCAGTCTAGTATAGGTGTCATGCATATGGAACAATCCTCAGTGGCTGAACTTCTCTTTTAATTCAGTGATTTATTCAGCTCCTACTTATGCACATTACAAATGCTTTTTGAAAGTGATCATCTTTAATATAGTTGCATATAAAGCCTCTCCAGTTGTGTCTACAGTTAATAGCTACTAATAATTATTTTGATTATAAAACACTGATGATCTATAAAAAGTGTAACATCTACTGGATGTCACTTTATTGCAATGAATAAAAAAAATATCTAGAGTTCAGTCCTACAACATACCGAGAATCATGAAAAGTGAAATAGAAGTTCATAATTTTCCTGTTATAAAAATCTTGAAATGTATTAACAACTTCAAACTTTATCTGAAACATTTTGGATTAGAAAATCTTCTTATCCCCTGAAATCAAGGTATTTACTGTTTGGTATGAGGTTACTTCTCAAATCAAGTGCTCACGTCCACAGTGGAGACAACAAAACCTAATGGGATACTAAAAAATTCTCCAGATTTAAGAGAATAAATAATAGTGACAAAGGGGGCTTTAGGAGAACACACTGAAACCCTCACTATGCGCCATGTACATCCACTTAGTATGAAACAGCCATGTATATTCACTGTGAAAAACATCTAGGGAAAAAAAAAATATGTAGGAAAAAGTTATAGTCTTTAATCCTGAAACTTCCCATACAAGTGAATGTTTTGCTTCTATACCTTGCAGCTAAATTTAGATGGAATGGAAGGAAGACGTGCCCTGCAGATACGTCAGTGCTCTCAGTATGAGCAAAAATGTACAATCCTATGGTATGACAGCAGTTATCAACTTGTGTGGGTTTTGTCCATTCAGGCACCACCTGAAGACAGAAACATGACTGAAAAATAAGCTGCTGTTTATTTCACCCCTGGATCCAGGCATCCTGGACTTTATCCAAGTGATCTTAGGAAAAAGTCAGAGAATATTCAGTACAAAGAAGCTTCTGGAATGGTTTTCTTTTTGGAGAATAGAATTTTAAAGGTAAGAGAGAACAAAAATGATCTAAGAATACTTCTGTAAAATCCCAGAATTCCGTATTAAGCCCATATGAATGAGCCCACAACTGGGCGGGGGGGAAGTAACTTTACCTATAAGGTTGCATTCCAATGAATATTATTTTTAAAATCTCTCACTGATTACTGCCGAAACCTGTTGGACTAATTGTAATAAATACCTCAGGGCTTTTCCATATAAACCAAGGTATACACACATAGTGCTACTGATTACTATTACATAGTGGAGAAAAAATACTGGATCGTTATATCTTTAAACGTGAAAAAACTTGGTCTCTCCTTCATTTGGTACACATTCAAATAGAGGCACAAAAGCTCCAATTAAACAAGACCAGTCACCTTCTAGGTTTTAATTTTTGTTCAGCTTGTGTTTGCCTCTAACTCGGTCCTGACTTTTGTGCCTATTTGGAAAATACCTATTAAGATATGGCCTAGAGTTAAAAGCTGGAGCCTCTGGGGAGCTGCTAGACCAGGATTTGACTTTGTCAGTCCTCTCAAATGACCCCATTAGTCCCGGGGAGGCAGGTTAAACAGCTGCAACACCCCGCAGAGAGTTGGGATGCAGTGCCCAGCTGCTCGTGTGCACCTTTGTATGGGAGAAGGATCCTTGGGGGTAGACAGAGGCAGAAGGGTCTGTGCTCTGCTTGGGACGTTGTCCCACACCCCCACGCTCAGAGGGGAGATATTGTCTTAAACACTGCCTTATTTGCCTTAAATACTGGAGAAGCACTGCCTGCAGCCCCCGCACCCTCTGCCTGCCATCACCCACCCAGTGCACTTGTCATGGGAGGGCCTGCGTCAAATCTCCAGCCCCTCTCCTGTGGGAAAAATGATGGGGTCTCCCTCTAAATTCTCACCCCTGTTGCTCTTGTGCCTAAGGGGGCTTTTGGAGGGTGTGTACAGGGCCCCCTCTCCCGCCTCGTGGGCAGCTGTGAGGCTGTCAGGTGCAGGAATCTGCCTGTCGAGCACCAGCCCCGGGCCAGGGATGGGTGAGGAGGCTGGAGGGGAACCGATTGCTCATCTCCAGGTAAAACTAAGCCAGTTTATTAATAAAAGAGTCTGACTCGCTGCTCCAAGTAAATTAGTGGCTGTTTAAACACAAGACCTGGGGATCACAGTTCCCAGCCCCGTTTTCTGAAAACAAGTCTAACTTACAGTAAGGAAAAACCCCCATTCTTTAAGCTGTATTTTGTCAATATGATGATCCCATATGCATCAGAGAATATACATGTGACAGACTTGGAGAGTGCGAGGGGAAGAATTTACAACAAAATTAATAGGAATATTAAGAAGGTAGAAAACTCTAAATAAACCACATGCAGCAGGATTCATGCTATATTTTCCTAAAAAGGCATCTATCTTGACTGAGGGGAAATCTGTATTGCTTTAGTTTTTTTACCTTTTTTGAAAAAAAAAAAAGTATTTTAGACTGAAATAAAATTATGTGTCAAGGTTTTAAACCACATGCAGAGATGATTGTGAGGGGCAGGTGATGAAAGCTGCAATCACTGTAAGTGGCATATAACAGGAACTGAAGTTTTATGAATAGACAAATTGCTCTCTCTTTCTCTCTCTTTCTCTCATATATACCTGCCTATCCTCTTCTTGTACCCTGCAAGGCTGTCTTAGGAATATCTGAGTCACACTGGACCACCAACCCTTCATGAAAACCCGTGACTGCAGCTGAGACTGGGCTGTGGTCAGTGACGCCTGGAGCTGGGTAACACTGCAGGCTGCAGAGGAGTTACAGAATTGGGTTCCTCAGAGATCACTGCTGTATGGTGCTGCTTATTCTGTGGCTTTTCTTACTTGGCCTAGAGACACATTTCTGTAGTTTATGCAAAGCAGAAGTCAATGAAACATACTCTTCTCCAATCACAGTTTAGTTTCATTTGCGTTTTCTTCCCTGCTGCAACGTACTTTACTTTTGTTTATAACAGAAACAAAGCAAAAAAATTCCCCAAATAAACATATGGAAAAATCCCCTTGGTCTTTGGAAAAATTTCTTTGAGATTATATATTGCCTCATGCACTAATATATACAGTTCAAAGGAAAATAATGGGTGCTTTGTCTCAACAAGGCAAATTTAAACATTTAAATCATTGACATGTACTAACATACACACACAAGGACAGTCATCTTGGTTAGTTAAAAGACACAATAATATTTCCCAACAGTACTAACAATGTTGAACTTCTAAAGGTGATGGTGAAACAGAGCCAGCTAGCAAAGATGATTAAAAGAACGTGTACAGGTGGCAATGGCAGATGTAGGTGGAAAGTGTCGGAAGGAGGCAGTCGGGAATATTTCGGAAAGGTGCACTCTACCTGTGTAGCCCAGCGAATTGTCGCCGTTATCAGAGGTGGGGAGTGGTGTCCCGCTGTCGTTCCCCCTCTCTAGGTCCTCGGAGTCTGTCGGAAACAACACCAGAGCTGCTGATGGGGTCACAGGAGTAACAGTAGTTGCCATTTTGATCACAACACGTCCAGACACAATTAAATCCACACATGACAGCAAGAGCCACAGTGCCAGCACACGGCACACCTCGTCCTTCCCCCGCCTGCGTGGCGGAGCCCGGAGAGACACGGCCTGGAGCATCGTCCAGGGTCCCCAAAAAGCTGCCCGCTGTCCCCCTCTGCCCACTCCCAGTGTCGCTCTGCAGGCACAGTGGCCACCCTGCTCACCAGCCAGCGCAGGCTGCGGGCAGCATATGGGGACGGGGAGGCAGGGGAGCTGAATGCTAGCATTGCTAATTTCCCACCTTATTGTTAATCAAAGCTATTGACTGTGATCACTCCCCATCATCGCTTCATCTCCTGGCAATTACAGACCCAGGGGACTTCACCTCTTTGTGGGGAGGAGGCGGGGGGACAACTGGGGCTTGGCGAGCACAGAGGGGGGCTGCTCTACCTCTGCTGGGAGATGGGGCAGGGGAAGGGATAGAGCCCCTCCATCAAAAGGCAACAGTTTAGCATCACACGGGGTAAGATGCGTTTTCTGCTAAAAGATCCTCGCAAGGAATCACTCCATTTTAATGTCACATTGGAAAAAGGAAAAAAGGGGAGGCAGCTGGTCAGCTAAACACATAAATGAACGCATGTTTTAAGACCCCAAGATAAATTGCTGATCAAAAGACCACAAAGCACAGTGAAGATAACTCACAACAATGAACTAAATCATTCGAAACAAGAAAGTAAAATAAAGTCCCAGTTGCTCTGAAAACAAAACAGCACAACCCAGAGGAATTTCTCACCAATACTGCTAGATCTTTTTACTCTTAATATAAAACTAGCTCATCAAACTAAAATCCTATTTTAATTTACTTTTGGTAGTGCACTCTCCAACAGATAATACCTAAAAAGAAACATTCATATTTTGGTCAGAAGAAAACTGCAAGAAGCAAGTGTCTGCAAAAATAACACTGCCACAACAATAGGCTGCTTATTTCCTTTTTTCTCTGTTGACAGGTGTCAGATAATTTATTAATTATTGCAAAGACATGTTTTGCTCTCTCAGACATATTCTGGACTTCTATAATGACTGAAAATAACTGTTCATTTTCAACAAAATCCACATGCTGCTAGAAATTACGCTGAACTTTCACAAAACACCTAAAGAAACTGTGTATGAAACTAAACTAGAAAAATAAAAACAAAAGTGGATTTTTTTTTTCTGGATACTTAATTTTACTAGCCCAGTCACTCTCATTTTTAAAATTCAATGCCAAACATTCATTTTCTCTATTTGTTTTCTAAACTATCTTACAGACAATATCTTTAGAAATCAAAATCTTTTTAATGAGTTGCAAAGGAAAAACATTAAGAAGACCAAAATCCTCAAGACCAACCCACTCAAGGGGACTTATTGGAAAAAAAAATTTCTTTAGAAAAGTCAATTAAAGGATTGATAGCATGCCTTTCAAAATATTGTCGTGCAAATTAAGAAAATAAAAGACCAAACAACAAAAAGCAGCCGAACACCAAGATGATGTTTCATCTTGGCAGATGAAAGAAGTGAAATATGTTCGTTTATTGGCCCATTCATCTTTGCTGGCTCACTAATGGCCAATGTCACGTACATCTTTAAAATCTGCTCTGAAAATGGCTGTAGATTGACTGGATCAACACTCTGCTTCTCCAGATTGCTCACTCATTTGCATTCAGGGGTTGATTGGGTCAAAGTTTTAAATTACTGCAGTAAAGGACAGAAGGACAGGACTTTTTATTAATTTAAGTGGCAGAGGCTGTGCCTACCTTTTTTAGCGCAAAGGTTTATAATCGACTACAGAGAGCCCAGACCAAATGTAACCAATGAACCTGCTGGTCATCATTTTGAGAGATTGATTGCCTTCTAGGAGATTTAACCACACACTACTCAAAATGATGGAGCAGGAAAAAGATGCACCAAAAGCTACTGGATATGTTCTGTGCGCCACTGTAACGTTTGGTGTCATGTGCAAAATATAATTGCACAGTGAATTGGGCTTTTTTACCCAAGGTAGGCCCTCAGATATGGAATTACAAGCAGTGGGCCATCCTACCCACAGCACCTCACAACCAACCAATGCAAATGACCCCAGCAAAACTCACTTAGGAGTTTTAGCAAGATCAGTCCCCAATTCAGAAATGCTATGCATTCAATAAAGCCAACAGGCCAGGAGAACAGCAGCTTTAAAAACCAGGCTGCAACTACTTGCAGCTATTTAGGCTTGCAAATCTTGGCTTCAATCACTCAGTGGAGGTAAATGAGGGAACTAGTCTTTTTTTTACACTACTGATACTTACACGATATCTGTTAGTGACAATGCACTTGTTATTTACAATCTAAAATTATACACACATTGTTCACTCTCCCATTCTTTGAGAAATGCTACTTTTCCACCTGATATTGAAAATTATGTTCGGCTGATGTTAAATTATGGTCTCTGGCTGGAAATAACTCACTAAAGATGAATTCTACCCATTTGAACAGTAAGTGCTGCATTTTGGGCTGTTGCCCTCTGTGCTGGGCTGAATTTAATTTCAGCTCTGTCACAAGTTCCAGCTTTTCTTGGGAGTCCCTGCAAAAACTTAACAGAGGTAAGTACTGTTGACTTAAATAACACATTTCACTGTAGGACTGCTGTGAAGGCACTCTTTTGAATGGCTGGTAAAAGTCCTGAGTGTTAAGACATGATGTATTTCTTATGACTACCATGCTGTAGGATCAGGCAATTTTCAGCTTGGCTCTCTTAAACATAATAAACAATTTTATATCATTACCATTTTTTAACTAGTTACAATGCCAAAAAATGTGAAGCAAATGAACTATAAACCCAAGAACAATTCACCTGATGTATGAAGAATTTACAGTTCAGTCTGAGTCAAAGCAGAGGCTGAACCTCTCGTGCCTCATCCCTCACAGAAATGTCCTAACCAGTCCTTAAGAGGTTTCCCAGAAGTGACAGAGATGTCCCTTAAAAAAACTCTCCAATATGGCTGGACATCTTGGTTGAATTTCTGTATCAGACAAGAAATATTTAAACCAAGGTTTCTGTTTTTTCTTAGCTGCCCCCCAAAAAAGAGCCTGTTTTCACTGAAATAAAACTTAAGCTTTAAAAAGATGCCTAGGCAGTAATTGGTGGATTCATTACGTAAAAAAAAACTCCAAACAACAAAAACAACCAAACAAGCCCAAAAAACCAACACAGTGCACCCCTTCCCACCTCCCCCAGAAAAAAATTCAACAGAAAAAATACTTTTACCTATAAGTAGGCAAAACCTCAGGAAAAAGTCAAAAGGAGTCCCCCTCCTTTTTCTTTTTTTTTTTTTTTGTTTTTAATGTAGTCCCAAATGAGTTTATTTGGGAAAAGGAAGTTGAAAAGTAAAGCCTTGACTAACAAACAAAAAACCAAGGATCAAGCCACCCTTTTGCGATTGCTACTGCATTTTTGTTTCACAGGACCACTTAAGACACTCCTCATTTGAGAGGGGGAACACCCTTGTCATGATGAAAAATATCTCATTCCCTCTTTCCACAGAAATTTCCAGAGCCACCATTCATTAAGTCGGGCAAAACATTAAAAAAATAACAAACCCCAAAAAACCAACAAACATCTACTTGGACTTGATAGGAGAGTGTTAAGTTTACCAGCACTGAGTGCTCCTGCTTTTTGGTGGAATATTTTCAGGCTTAGTCTGCCCAAGCACACATGACCCCTTCAAAGCATAAAGAGGATTTTGCATAATCATACAGGTTCAGAACAATTTTAGGTGCCAATGGCAGTTGGAGAGCACAAGAGACTTTTTCTTTTTTGGAGAGCCTTTTCCAATGAAATTTCTACTGAAATCTCTAAGTTATTCCATCTTATTGCATGGCAGCACCATTCATGCTTTAATTTATATATCTCTAGCTCTTCAAAATTATCAGAAAATCCAAATAGTAAATATTTACTATTGTTACTCATTCTCTTGGCTCCTAGAAGACCTCAAACCAGACAGACACGCTTATTTTCACAGCTACTTACATTCAAGTGCTTTTTACAATCCTAACCTCAAAAATTATATTGAACATGCTTTAAACCATGGCTCTGCTCTTCACAGAAAAGTCACCTGTGACTTTTTTTCCCACTGGTAAGAGAAAGTGATGCCATCAGTTATTGCTTCTTTTGAACAAGGAGATATATCTGGATGACACATTTTATTGATGATGCATCCTTAAAAACCCCCAGATGATTCAGTATTGACGCCCTGGCCCAGCCTCCTGGTGGACATAAAGAAAAATTGAAAAGACCTAAACAGACACAACCTCTTCTTGCTGTAAGAATCTCATGTGCCTGACTTTCTGCACTTGTCTTTGTTTATCTGAAATTAAAGTCCCCTACTGAAAAACGTCTGACTACGAAACATAGTAACTGTTACTATATTTAATTCCAAAATTTATAACTTCATTATTTCTTGTTATGTTTCTCAAAATTTCATTATCATCATCAGCTTGGGGGTACGAAACTGGGAGGAAACAGCATGAACAGCATTTTGCAAATGAGCATTAATAAAAGATTAGGGTGAAGCAAATGAATATAAACTACTTTCAATATTAGAATTGTGTTCTACAAATTGGATCAATTCCCATTGATTCCTTTCTAGTGATCTAGATGAATTCAGGAAGAGACATCAGAAAAAAAGCCCAACTGGGACTGCATCAAACCACAGCCTAAGATGAGGAAGTAAATTAGTAGCCAAGCTTTTTTCCAGTATTGTGGTTTTTTCTGGTTTTTTTTTGGAGTTACAGTAGAAATACACTATGATATGTCTTAAGGAATATTTAACTTATTCCTAATTCTTCACTTGGTTATACACAATGACAAAACAGTTTATGCTCTAAGAGTATAAGTAAGGATAGTACCTAAAGGAGAACTACTGTTAAAAGTCCAATCATTAAATTCATGAGCAGCAACTTTTGTACAGGGAAGTACTATCTAATATTATATGTTTATTTAGAAAAATTCAGACAAGCTTTCAAGAATGTAGACCTGTTCTTCAGACCTGTAATGAAAAGGAAAAACTTCAGGCAGAATTGGGAATAATAAGGCCACCTTTAGAACATCACAGCTTGGTGAACACTCCCAGGTCAGTATCAGAAACCTTTATAGCACAAGGCTGGTTAATCTGATACATCTCCTTACCAATATTTCATTACAGCTCAAAGGAAATGTTCTTTTTCCTAAGACTTAATTCAACATCTTTCTAGAGACTTTCACATTCAGCCCACTAACTTGTTTAAATTGGATAACTTAGGGAGTTATGACCACTTTCATCAGCTACGAGTCTCCACAAGTAATAAGTAGTTCATCATTAAAAATTTACACTGCTCAGCTGCCTCATTTTAGAAGTTAACAAAGATTCAAGCTAAGGGCAAAAGGCAAGAATTTACTTTCATAATGTCCTTAAAGTGAAGATCCGGCTCAAGTAAATTATAAATAAATCCACAAGGATGCTTTTTTATTAATAGCTTGTACAAATGTGTTCTACCAATTCAATAAGTAGTCTAAAAATAAAATGTACACTTATGCACAGGTACAGAAATGTTATTCCTTACACTTAAAACCCATTATTCCTATGAGAAAAGAAGATTTTGTAGTGTAAAAAAAACCTATTGGAAATGGATTTTCCTAAACCAAGGAAAAATAAAGCATTTATTTAATGGTTTGAGTATCTTTTTTTTTTTTTTGTGCTTGCCTTCAAAGAACAGTGCATGACTGAAATCCTGACAAAACCTCTGTAGTGGATGCTATTTCAAAACCTTTCCTTCCCTTTATTTGCACAATTCATCCAATAACAGCCTTTACCTCAGGAAAAAAAAAAAAAATAAATGAGTGAGAACTTTATTATGCATAAGCATGAAACAACCTTGTTGTATCTTTGCAATTAATTTATTTATTTATGCAGTAGGTAGTAAACGAAGGTTTTGAGCAACATCAACACAGATCCAGAAAATACATTTTACTGAGCAGCAGAACCATGAGCTGAAGTCTTATGTGGGATCAGTCACTGTACGAATCCAATTATACAGAAACACTTCTGACTGAAATTCCCAAAGCTTGGCATTTGGCAGAGAGCACAAAAACCACACACTGCAAGGCTTTGATGCTGCCAAACCTGCCTATTCTCCTCTCTCCACCTGCCCTTGTTCCTTGACTTCTCCTGGCTTTTCCTTGCACTTCTTGGGCTGTCCCTTGTAGCACTCTCTCCTGTTTGGCATCTGCTCCCGTTTCTTTCCCTGCCAGATAAACCCGAAGGTAGCAGGCACTCAGGTTAATTAAATGGTGCTGGAAGTGGGTTAACAGGTGGTGGCCCCAGCTGCTTTGGTTGCAGGGGTAGATAAGAGACCCATCAGTAGCCTGTGCGAGGCACTATGATTAATTAGGGCAAGAAGCCATTTTCTAGGAGGGAGAACCAGATTTATAACAGAATTTTCTACTCCAAGGTAATGAGCAGTGTTTCTTCAGAAAATACAGAAATAAATGACTTTTTTGAAGTGCTCACCAGTCATCTTGACTACGTTCAATATGGCATATGCATAAGACCTACTTGACAGCTTTCTTCACATCAGTATTTTGTATTTTCTCTTTACTGCAAACTATGAGTTTTAACTTGCTTCAGGAAATGTTATCTCCCTTAGAAGACCTCTTATTTTGTTTTCTTAAAAGTAAGCTTACATGTTTGTCGAGAAAGTTCTGATTACTGTGGGAACTACTATCAAGACATTTAAATAATAGCAACTAATACCATGTACAGCTGAAGAACTGGTTATGCAAGCTTCCCATGCAATCCTCCAGCTCTACTGGACTTCTTGCAGTAATCCCCTGACTATTGAATTAAACTCTCTGAGACTACACCCAGTCCTTTAGGCATTAACCCCTGGAGCTCCTCTTCCATGGCTTCAACCCTGCAAGTATGTTTTGAGGCTGAATTATGCAGCTGCTTTACAAGTAGCTACCCCAAAATAGCATTGGAGAACTGGGTTTACTTGCTCTTTGCTGGAGAGCTGGAACACAGCAAGAAACCCACCAAGCTTAATTACCCCTTATATTTTTCAGCTGAGTGCTGAACTTTGGGAAGGTGATGAATCTCCCTCATTAATGACAATTACAGACAAGGAAAATGCAGGAACTAATTCAGCATACCAGCAGCCTTGCAGTGACATGATTTGAAATTAAAACCAGCATAAAAATGAATATTGAAGGGGATGTACACAATCTAAGAGCTGAGAAAGTCCTTTCTCATTCCCTTGCTTTTCTGAATATGCAAAGTCATCTTCTGAGTTGTCAAAGATATATCTGCAACACAGCTGTGTCATTTGCATTTTGCCAGTCTATCTGCAGAGCTCAGCACGAAGAATAATATTAAATCAATGTATGTCGATGCTTGCTTAAAGAAAGAATAGATGTACTTGCACTAATACACTGTCCAGCAAGGCAATACACTGGCACATTAACTCAGCCTATTAAAACAGATATTTAAGCAAGAAAGTCTCTCTGGTATCACAAGAATCACAAGTGATTTGCCTTCAGAAGACGCTCCTATCTATTCTGGTTTGGTTTGACTCTCCCTCCTTTTAAAAGGGCAACATTTTGAACTATTTTGCTGTTTCCAACACATGTTTTCTACCTCCCAACAATGACTTCAGCCCCAGTGTGATTACTGATACCCTTAGCATATGGATTTCTTAGAAGAAATATGTCCAGTTGTTGCTCTTCTGTGCTTTCCCTTCCTTTTTGCCTCCCACATCCCAGCTCTTTTGCTATGACAAAGAAGCCAGCAGACAGGACAGGCTGTAAAGGTCTCCGTCCTTCCACACTTAAAGCCAGTCATATTCTATTTACCTTGTCCCCTGTACAAATCAAAAACATGCTAAAGCCTATGGACTGATTCAAGGATTCAAAAAATCAAGGTTTAACCCTGTAGTAGTTCAAAATTAAAATCATTGTGGCCTACCAGGAAAGTAATTGGCAGGTAATGTACAGGGATGATTTTGAAGTGAAGTGAAAAGGTGTCTTGAAAAGTAAACAGATATTCACACTTGTAAAAAGGCATGGAGTTGAAATTTGAAAAACGTGCCATGCCAATCAGTACTTCTCTACAAGGATAAATTTACAGCAAGCTACAAGCACCATCAAACCACACATAAATGTCTATACAACATGGTATTCAGCCAACCTGTCCAGAATTCCCTTTCCTATTCACCTTCCAAATGTATTAAATGAAACTCACTTGCNTTTTTTTTTTTTAATCCAGAGACTAAAAACAAATTGTCTTCTTTTATTCATACTAAGTAGAGGTAAGGACTTCAAGGAAGTTTTTTCCTTTTGTTATTTGATCACAGGCATTCTCTCTGTAAGGTTCTTGTGAAGAACTGCTTTTTGCAGTGTAATGAAATGCATTTTACAAAGAAGGTTTTTGAGTTTGTGCCTTGGAGAGAAGTCGTACAACAGGTGTTCCTGCTTGCTTTGTTTACCTGAGCTGACTACTCACTGCTCAAAATCATATCCTTAAGAAAACAAATGATGGAGCATGTAAGCATTTGCCTGGAAAATTTGATATTAGGCTTGAAGCCCTTTTTTGTTAAAGCAGCAAAATGCTCCCATTGACTGCGTGCAGGGTTGTGTTAGCACAGCTGTGAATACTTCAGGGAAGTGGGAGAAAGAGCCACAAATAAAGAATTAGCAATTACTATCTAGCTCATAATGGAACATACAGATATGTCCCAATCAACTTAATAATTCTCAGTCTGAACCGGGAAAGATAAAATAGTGGTAAGTTAATTTAATAGTTCCTAATGGTTCTTTAGCATCTTCCAGCTGGGAATCTCATTTCTCAGTGTGATTAATGTCAGCCTCAAAAGAAAGCACAAGGTCAAAAATTACTCCAAGTTTATGAACTTAAACTCCAGACAAAATAGAACAATGATGAAATGAAATAGCTGAGGAGGAGAACAATCAATAACTCTTCTATCTTGTCAGAATTCAACTCTGCAAAATTAATACCAGATAAGAAATCATTCAACACAGCAAGGGGTACTTGGGCTTACAAGGATCTACAGATTTCTCTAAATATTGTTAATTTGTAATACTGTGTACATTGAGCATAGGAATTACTAGCTAGAGGCAGTAATTTTGAAACAAAAAGAGACCTTCAATAGATCCACAGGAATCCCAGAAATAATTAGAGCTGTAACTGGAAGCACAAAGCTCAAAGGAATCAAATATGAACGTTGAAGAAGGATAAGTATTAAACTACACAAATATGATGAGAACAATGCCAGTGTAAATAACAAAAGCAGCCACATCAAAATTTTGATGGATGAGACTATCAGGATGGTAAAGATTAACCAAATCACACATCTATGTTCAAAAACCAACCAGGCCTTGGAGATAAGCGGACAGTAAGACATAACCTTATCAGAAGCTTCAGTTTGTGCACTGGGAGATACAAAACAACAACTAAATAGCAAATGGAAGGAAACAGCTATGCCCCCCCTAAAAAGCAAAATGAAAACTCCCATAGTGCTAGTGAACAGGAAACTGGGCTTCCCATAATAAGGGACTCATTTATCACCAGTAATGAACTGAAAATGGAAGCACAGATGACTAAGAATTCATTGTGTCAGATTTACGTGTAGAAAGTTTCCCAAGTATATCATTCCTGACTGGGTCACAGCTTTAATATCGCTGACCTAAAGTACAACACTGCAAGAGTGACAGCTTGATAAAAGAAAAATTTCTTTATCAAGCCTCAACTGTTTGTTTGTCCTACCTTCATTTAATGTGTTGGTGCAGCTGCTTTGGGCAGGAAATAAAAAATACTTCTGAAGCAACATTATACATCTCATGTGTTTCCAGCATGATTGGTTCCATATTGTTGGGGCCCTCAAGCGCCTCTAGCAGAGATCCTCAGCAAATTTAAACATGTCAAACTGGATAAAATCAGAAATAGATGCTTCATCCCTACAGGATAGGATGACGGCTACCCAGCACTGAAATTCCAACAGGGACGATGATGCCCTGAGTGCTGCATGCTCCCACGGGCTGCTGATAGGAGCACAGAGCTTGAGCCCTGAGGTGGCCGTCAGCAGCCCCTGCCCAGCTCCTGCATTCTCTGGTGCCTGTGGGGTTTCTCTCTGCTGCTGGCTGAGCCCTGAGCCCTGGGGTGCCCCAGCTGTGACACCCCTGACACTGGGGCCAGCAGCCCCAACCCTCGCTGGGTGCTGCAGATGGGCAGCAGGCTCTGAGCACTGCAGATGTGACGCCACACCAAGAAAATGTCCTTCGGCAACGTTTTTGCTGTCTGGTCAGTGGGGAAGCTTAGAATTTGGTTAGGTCTCCAGTGGAAAACTGTAATTCACGACAAAGAGCCTTTAAACCTAAATGGGTGGAGCAGAGTTTAGGTGTTTCACATAACAGAATATTTAAGAAGATCAAGGCACTGGTAATCACAGAGCCATTGATCCAGACCTGTACACACAACCTATCAATCACAAACTTCTGAGGTGGCTCACAACTCAGGGATACACCACTACTACTGCTGAATTTAAACAACTCCATGCTGTATTTAAGGGTTTGCTAGCTTGAAACTTCAGCATATTATGATAATAAAGATTTTTAGGTATATCCAAGAGTATTCCAATTAGTATACTAAACTTCTACTACAAAACAGAACAAAATGAAAAGGCATTTAATATTTTTACTGGCTTCGAGTTTATTTCATTTGTTTTGGTGGGAATATAGGTATGAAAATTATGGAAAAAGGAGACAGGAGAACAATACAAAAGCACAAGAACCTTAGAGAAAGAAAAGCATATTTAGCATATTGAAGGCAATTAATCATATTTCCTTTTAGGAGGCCAGACTACAGAAAATTCCTGGAAAAGCACTGTAATTTCAGAAGGTGCTGGATATGAAAAAAAGAGAGTAACACGTTGGATCAAATAACACATCCAGCTAGAGACTGGTCTGACACTGAACACAGTTAGAAGGTAAAACAACACAAAATGCTATTATTTTATATTTCAAATAGGAAAAAAAAA
>VWZT01015593.1:122318-139363 GCA_013397055.1 Pachycephala philippinensis | reverse complement strand
TCCCCGGAGGTGTTCAGGGAAAGGCCGGTGGAGCCCAGTGCCCTGCTGTGGGGGTGACGGGGGAGCGTTCGGGCACAGGTTGGACTCGATGAGCTCAGAGATTTTCCTGTGATTCTGTGGTCTCTGCTGGATGTTTGTCAGTAATTCAGTAAGAGCTTTTCTCCGAGGTTGTTATCCCCCCTGTCAGCCCGGAGAGCCCTGTGGTGCTCATCTGAACGTGCCCAGCGCCGAGCAGCCCGTGCCCCGTGCTCGGGTGATGAGCGTGACCCGAATTGCAGCAGACGTGCTGGAAGGGAGCGCTGACAGGAGAGCAGAGACATTCCCCGGGCCAGAGCTCAGCCGAGCGACTCCCACCAACACATCCCTCTCCTTCCCGGAGGAGGAGAGCTGTGCTCTCCCACCCACAGCCCAGTCTGCACTGGGAGTGACTCAGGGCTTCTCTGTTCCCTCTGCCACGCTCCTGCCTTGCTCACAAGTGCAGGGGGTGGGGGGCACTTCTGGATGCCTGTGGCATTCGCTGCCTGAGAGGTGGTTAAATACGAGAAACTGCTGCAGAAGAGTTCCTTGGATACTTCAGAAAAATTTTTTTCTTCCTTTATTTTTTTTTTCCAACCCCCTCCCCAAGAAACAATTCGTGGACACTGCGGAGAGCTGGTGGCCTTTCCAAGGTCAGTGTTTTGTGAGAGATATCAGTAACTGTGAGAGGAAGAAGCTGTCCCAAGGCAGAAGAGAGAATGGGAGGCTTTTAGATATTTTAGAGGGGGCTGCCCAGGGAGGTGGGGGAGTCCCCATCCCTGGAGGTGTTCAGGAAACTCCTGGATATGGCATTCAGTGCTCTGGTCTGGTTGACAAGGTGGTGATTAGTCAAAGGTTGGACTTGATGATCTCAGAGGTCTTTTCCGACCTGAATGATTCTGTGCTTCAGTATTTATTTATTTAAATGTCCGTTTGATGTGATTGCAATGTGACTGCACAGACAGGCTGGCTGATGGTGCCAGTTAACTGTGGCTGCACTGGATGTGGCAGGGGTGGGTAAATAGTGTGGATCTGGGATTAATAGCATTAGGTCTGCCCTGGAAGAGATCCCCTGCCCTGTTTTCTGGCTGGGCTGTGCGTTTCTGTGTTGTTGCATATGTGGAGGCAGAGCCCGGGTGAGAAGATTTAATCCCACATGTCCCTGGGAGTCCCAGAAGTGAAGGAAGCGTTCAGAGGGAGTGTTTGAGTCAGGGTTTGAGTCGCCTTCCTTCCTCTTTGGGGGAAAACACTTTTTTTTCCTCTGACTCTTTAGAAGTTGCAGATACGTAAGATAATTCCTCATTTGGTAGAGAAGGACAGAGAAGAGAAAGGAAAATAAGAAAGTGGAGAGAAAGCACGAGACTGATGATGTCTGTGACCTTGGTGTCACAAGGAATCTTGTCTCTGGAGACGCTGCTGGCAGCAGACTGCCAAAAAATACAGCAACAAAGTACAGTTTATGCCCTCAGTCCATTACAGTTGGTTTTTTGAGGTGCCAGGAAAGTCAGACTGCAGAAAGGAAATGGTATTTTTGCAGCCCTTGATGTTTGTGACACCACAAACATAATCAAGATAATCTGGGGAGTGTGTTCAGCAAACTGCCTGCGCTGCTGTGCTGCCCTGACCCCCGGGCAAAGCCAGCCAGACCCATCAGAGCAGATTTTTCATGATGTGGTTGTGTCCCTCGAGGGCTCTTCTGTCCCCACAGCTCAGTGGGAGGTTGTGCTGGTTCCTTCTCCTGATCAACACAGAGTTTGGGGGGTTATTTTTAATGTTCCTGTTGTTAAGTGCTCGCTGCAGAGCCCCTCTCTGCTGGGGGCTGGTCTGTGGTGCCCTTTTGGGGAGGATTTTTCAAATCCATTTTACCCCCCTAGCACTGATGGAACATCAGAGATGTAAAAGCGACAGAATTCAGTTCTTTTGGCAGAAATCCCTGCTGAGTCCTTTTCCCTTGGAATTCCTTGGTGGTTCTGTGGTGTCCAGAAGCATCTCCCCCTCTGGCCAGCGCCTTCCCAGGAGGTGCTGTCATGGGGATGGTTTGAATTGCTGGGGTGACAGGGAGCCCCAGGGCACCTGGAGCTGGCACTGGGGCAGGCTCTGTGCTGCGTGTGCCACAGCCTCGCAGGGAGATCATTGCTGCTGGGTGGGATTCTGTGAGGTCTGAGGAGAAGGCAGGCAGCTGTGAGCTGGAGAAGGTGAGGTTGGGTGGGTGATCTCCAGAGGGGTTCAGGTCCGTGCCAGCGTGTGCCAGCTGCCAGCCTGGTGTGGGTCAGGGTCAGAGCTCCTGTCACACCTCACCAACCTGCCCAGGAGGGAGCAGAGACTGAGTCAGGGACAAGCATATCCTTTCCACAGCCTGAATTTCCTTCTCAGTGCTGTTTACTCTGCTCTGTGTGGATTCATCCCTCTGGAGTTCCTGGCTATGGAGCCAGGAGCAAACTGTCCCTGTGCTCAGGTTGTGCTGGGACATGCACCTCTCCAGGGGCCCATCCTTCACCTCTGCAGGTCCTGAACCTGCCTCAGGAGCACCAACCTCTTCAGCTTTCCTTTATTAGTCACTTCAGTGGGTACTTGGGAAGGAGCAGAGGTCAAATGTCTGAAACTTTCCATGTTTGTTAGAGCAATAAATGTTTTTTAATACAAAATTCTGATACTGTTGGTAGTCGTAGCTTGATTTCTGAGAAGAGGCTTCTTGCATCAGTGCATTTCTGGTTTCAAGGCTTCCAACCCAGTGCTGGCTCACTCTTCAAGCGTTTTTCTGTGACTGGATATCAAATATTCACCAGACAGATGAGTCTTGGCCATGTGGTGTAGAGCAGACATGTTATATTTGATTAATGAGGCTGCTGAGATAACAAGGCTTTGCTGTGGTGCTTGGTTTATCTTAAAGGCTTTTCTGAATTTGGCACCAGGTTCCTGCAGGTAGGAATTGCTTATCTCCTGCCTCCTGTGCTGCCCAAATTGGAAATGCAGGATTTATTATTGCAGCAGAGCAAGGAGCGTTGTGCTGACGCTGTGCTCGGTGACTTTCTTCTCTTCCTGAAAGCTCCTGTGCTGCTGTTGTAAGGGAGAAGGAGGCATTTGTTGTGGTTCACTCGAGAACATTCAGTTCAAAAATAGAACTGCAGGAGAAGGTTCACTTCCCAGAGGTTCGGTTTCATCCCGGCGATGGATGCAGGCACACATCCAGACACGTATGGAAATCTGCCGGCTCCTATTTCAGGATGAGCAAAACAAGCCCAAATTGATTGGTGGAATCTAATCCATGGCTTTTGCTTGTTTGTTTTCCATCTTCTAATAAGACAATGCACATTTGCTTTGAGTTTTGGCTGAAGTGCTCGGGATACTGAGCTTTGAGTCTTGATTGGGTTTGCGGGGAAAAAAATCAAGAGCTTCAGGAGTTTGAGGTTACCTGTTGGTCCTCGTTGTTTGAGGAGGTGAAGAATGGTGGAAACAAGATTTCTTCTGCTTTTCTGCCTGTGAATCAGCAAAAAAGGGGAAGAGGAAGAAGAGGTGGTTGTGGACAGCCCTTCCTGCTGTGCGTGGCAGCTCTGGACGGTGCCAGCACTTGGCGTCATTGCCTCCGAGAAGGGGCGACTGCGGCAGCCAACTTGGAAGTTTTGTGATAGCCAGAGTGGGTTGTTATCTCAAGAACTGAAGGCCACATGTGAGCTTGGCAGAACTTCTCCATCCAGTCCTATTTGAGGTGGTTGCTTGTTTAATTCCAAAGGTCAGTGGACATTTGCGGTGCCTTGAGGGGAGGGGGGAGCAGCCAAGCATAGCTGGGGGAGTCCAGCCCTGTGCTTGGTCCTGTTTGAGTGGCCTTGCTTTGCTTCTGCCTAATTTTTTGTGTTTGGTATCTGAAAATACTGGGTAAACGGGGTTGTGAGGAAGAAAGCAGAAAAATGTGCAGAAAAACGACCTGTTCACGGAGATCAAATAATATTCATTCTCTTTATACGGCAGTATTTCTGAGCTGGTTTTAAATGGGAGAGTGTGAGGCAATTAAAATCGGGAGGAATGCTTGATGCAGCCACTTGAGATGCTGCAGGTGCATGCAGGGTGAATTGCAGCGTGTGAGCAGTGCTCAGAGTCATCCCTGCCGTGACGTGAGAGCCGCTGAGTGACTCTGAGAGCAGGGAGGGCTGGATTCCCGACTGTGGGAAGGGGTGGGTCCCGACTGAGGCATCGTGTTGGATTTCAGCCTCAGTGTTTTGGTCTTAGATTTCATCCCAACCCTCGCTGCGGTCTCCCATCACATGGAGAGCCCGGGAAGCTTTTTTAAGGTACCGTGTTACACTTCAAGCTGTGTTTGTGTTTTCATGGCTTAGCTGGAAGGTGGCTCCAGAGAGATTTGGGGTTGGCCTTGAATGCAAGATTCCTTAAATTACTTGAAAAATACTGTCTGCATGTTAGATTGGTTACTTCTGGTGCATTCTTGAACCTTTGGCTCTCGTGATATCCAGAGGATACCACTCCTCTTATTTCAAGGATGCTTTGGAGATGGGAAAACAGATTTGTCCTGTACAAAACCCTCTAGATTTAGACAAGTTCTTAACCTACACACTGTGGTTTTTTAGAGTCATTGCAGCGTGGAAAAGTTCTTTCCTTTTCACAGTGGAGGGTTGCTCTGTCCTGCTGACTTTGTCGGGGGGGATTGAAAGGAGCCCTGGTGGTTTGAACGTAGTTCTTGTCTGGGAGCAGCTTTGGAGCTGGAGCCGTGCCCACGGAGCTGTGTTTTCCCAGGGCACTGTGTGAATGCTAAGCTGTGTTGGAATGGATTTGAGTGGGCAGCAGCATAAGCCTGCTCTCATTTTCCCTGGAAGACGCTGCTGCATTGTCTTGTCTGCTCCCTGAAAGCCTCAGTGTTGTTTGTCAAAGGCTGGATTCTGCAAGTGCCACGTATGCAAAGAAGCCCTGAATAGGAAGGACTGGCCGTGCTGGTTCTCAACTCCTGACAGAATTCCCGGGGCCGGGACAACAGGCAGCAGGCTGAGGCAAAGCAGTTTTTGTTGAGCTCTTGGTATTCCGTGGGCATCCACTCTCCCACACGAGAGATGTGTGGAATTGTCTGGCTCTGTTAAATTGTCTGGTTGTGTTCTGATAACTCCTCTCTGCTTGCACAATCCATGTTTTTGTGCCATCATTCTGAGAGAATGGGCAAAGGTTGGCAGAGTGAAGGATTTTCCTGTGGCCACGTGTGTGCTGGGAGCAGGTTTGGAAGCTGTCAGCATCTCCCAGCTCCCAGGTCGGTGTTTTGGCCATGAACCACGGTGTTTGCAGAGTGTCTGTGTGCTCTTATCCCTCTCTCATGCCCACAGGGGAACACAAGTGACAAAAAGCAGGATATGGGTGCTGGAGCTCAGCAGTGCACGCTGGCACTGGCATCTGGAGCAGGGCTTTGTGCAGTGCAGTCAGCAGATCCCAAATCCCTGCTGATGGCATTAGGGATGCTGGGAGACATGGAGCAGGGGCAATCATGAGCTACCACCCGCTTCACCAAGGCAGGATGAGAGAGCTGGAAAAGGCTTGGGTGGGTTTGGAAGGAAGAATTCCTCCCCAGGGCCTGAGCCACTGCTGGGCTGAATCTCCTCCCTCTGGTGTCTGAAAGGAAAAGGTCTTTGGGGGCAAACACACCTCCTGTCCTTGTGAGTCCCTTCCAGCCCTTCCTGTTCTTGCACAGGGAGGTGCAGGGATCCCTTGGATGTTTATTTCCAAGGGTGTGCCCCATGTGAGCAGACAGGAAGGAGTCTTGTGCCTTATCTCAGCTACTTCTAGGAAATGATGTCAGATGCTTTCTTGTACAAGCTTTTTTCTAACCACATCCTGATTTTTGCTGACAGCTGGCTTGGCTGCTCACCTTTTGAGCTCAGCTCATCTGGAGCTGTGGGAGCTGAGCCTGTGTTGTGCTTTGTCTCATTTATTCTGGGATGAATGTGCTCCCTGCTGGTCTGAGCCTCTCCGAGCTGGTTTAGAGCTGTACAGGGAAAGGTTGAAGGGATTTATGGAAGGATTGGGTCAGTGCTGGACAAGTGCTGTGGACAGCACCCAGCAGTGCCTTGTCCTGGCAGTGGGAATCACTGTCCAGGAGCTGCTGGACACCCCTGAGCTTTGTCAGGTGTCTGCTCCCCTCTGTGCTCCCACCGTGGAACTGCAGCAGTTTGGGCAGGAATACTGGGCTCCACATCCACAGGCTTCTGCCCAGGACTTGGGATTTGTCCCTGTGGAGTGACTGAACTGCCTTGGTAACAGCTGACACAAAGAAATCTCTGTCTGAAATTTGTGATGGGAACGGCTCCACAGGCACTTTTCATTTTCTCAGTGCAGGGAAGTGCAGGAAAGGAAACACCGTCAGTTCTCCTGGGCAGTGTGAAGACCTAAGCCATCACATGTTTGCTTCTGCAATAAAGCTGTGAAGTTAAATAAACACAGTGGGAGATTGGAGGTGTTTTTGAGGTGCTTGGCACCCTCTGGATAAATTTGCTCTTGGCTTGTGGCAGCTGCAGTCTCAGCTGGAGAACCAATGTGCCAGTTCTGCCTCGCTGTGTTTGGCCTGGCTGCCCTCTGACGAAAGCATGGGATTGTTCTGGCCCACTTCTAGGTGTCAAAAATGTGGGTCACTGAGATACAGAACACATTAGTGTGACAATTTTAGCCTGAGGGGACAGGGTTGGCTGAGGAGTGATGCCTGTTAGAGTGTGAAAGTCAGGACTTTTAGGTCAGCTCTTGTGATCAATGGGCTTGGTGCAGGCGTTGTTCACAGCCTCTGCTTGGAGCACACAGGAGATTGGGTTCACCCCGTTCTTTTTTTGGGTGCTAAGGACAGAATCCGAGGTTTGGCTTTTTGAGGAGAACAAAAATATGCCAAAGAGCTGTGGGATTGCGTGGGGAGGGCTCAGCAATGGTGCATCTCCTGGCTGGGGTCTGAGCATTCTCCTGGTCCTGCTGTGCATTTGATCACCTTCATCAGCTCTGAGAGCTGGTGTGTGCTGAGCCCTCCACTGTCTCGTGTCCCCTGGGCCATATAAAACCATACAAAAAGTGTGTTGGGTTGTGTTTCTCGTGCTGGCTGATAGCCTGTAGAGGTCCAAGAAAGCAGGATCTCATGGAGAAGGGATCACCACTGCCTTGGTGTGGGAAACTTCTCCTCTGAACACCTCCAGGCTGGAACACTCCTCTGTGACGTGACCATGTCATTTATGAGAGAGGCTGATCTGCCTTGTGTCTGTTTGAGGCAGCAGAACTGTGTGGACAGTTCCTGTTCACTGCATGTGGCACAAGCAGGAATTAGCCAGGACTTGCTGCAGGAAGAGTAAGTTGAATTTTGATCTCCACACAGAGCTGTTTGTAGTTACCTCACTTGGAGTGTTCATCCTCCTTCATTACTCACCTTTGCAGCTCTAAAAGCAGCTGCAGTGCAGTCGCTGTGTGGTGGCAGGAGGCAAAATCTCTTTAAGAACATTTAATGAACTCAAGAGGACACGGGTAGCTGTAAATTTGAATGTATTACCAGCTGTGGGCTAAGCGGGCTTGTGGCACCAACTGGAGTTTCAGTGACAGGTACAAAATACAACCAAAAACTTCTGGTCTCATTTCAGGCTGCTCCACAGGCACTTCCAGAGGCTGGGGAGAATCCTGTGGCTCGTTGGGGCAGGTCTGTGTGCTGGATGAGCCCTGGGAGGGGTTGTTGGCATCCTGGGCGTCGGTGCCAAGTCCTGAAGGCCAGGATTCAGCAGAGCTTTTGGGGGTGATGTGCCTGTGTTTGTCCTGAGTGTGTTCTGTGCTTGTGTCCTGCAGGTCGTGTTGATCATGGACAGTGAAGAAATCCCTACTTTTTCGAGTCCAAAGGAGGAAACTGCGTATTGGAAAGAGCTTTCCTTGAAGTACAAACAAAGGTATTGTGGATTTGCAAGCTGAATTTGGTTCTTAATGACCAGAACACTGTTTAATGTATTCCTCTGCAAGGCCACACCAAGGTGGTTATTAGATACTTTAGAAAGAACCTGTGAGAAGAGAATTCTCTGTAAAGGATTTCCAGCTTTAAAATTTCCATCTCTGTGGGAGCTGAGTGTTTCTTGCACAGTGTCACGGTGCCAGGAACTGCAGGCTATGTTTTGAGCATGTTTGAGCAAGAGCAGAGCCTTTTTATGATCATGTGCACCTTTGTGTAATTAAAGTGCTGCCTTAAGTGCTATCTTGATGTTTTATCATAAGAAGGCACCTTTGGGCTTGCCTTGTATCATTCCTGTTCCCTCAAGCTTCTTGTAGTGGAATTACTGGTATGAAAAGTGGCTGATTTGGTGTCTGCTGCATTTTATTCAAGTGTTCTGTAGCTCCTGGTCCTGCCTGTGCCAGTGGTTTGCATCTCTTAGGGGGCACAGGGCTTTTTGTGCCACAAGTGCCAAGAGAAGCTGCTCTCTAGAGTAATGCTGTGTTTCTGGGGGGATTGGGGGGCAGGCTGAGGTTTTTTTGGAGTGGGGGGCACTGGAGGAGGCTCCCAGTTTGTTTCCTGTGGAAAGCTTTCCATGCATTCAGTGTAACTCAGGTTCAGTTGAAGTTGAACCCTTCTCAAGCCCAAAGAGCCCAAGGTCCAAGGGACTTCTTTTGTTTGGTTTGGGGTTTTTGGGGAGGGAGGTGTTGGGAATGTGGAGGGGCCTGTCCACGGGGAGAACCCTAAGCTGTTCTTGTGTGTCAGAAATTCCACCTGAGACACCAGTGGAGGTGTTGTTCCCTAAAGCCTTGGTGGTTTTCTGTGCTGCTTGCTCAGGGCTGAGCTATTACGTGTGGTAAAGATGCAAATTTAATAAGCAAAGTATGTGGAGTGGCTACTTCTAGTATTTAATAACTTGCAGTGGTATGAGGTAGGCATGTCCTGGCTTCCTGACTCTGCAGGATTTTTAAGAACTTTAATTTTCCAGCTAGTGCAGAGCTGTAGAAACTGTTGTTCTCCCTTCAGTTTTTGACCAAAATCTGGTTAAATGTTTGTTTAATTCATTGTACCATAAAGTCTGCTAGCAGTGAAAGCTAATGGAGCACAAAGTGCTTCTCAGGCTCCCATGAATCCTGTAAATAGCTTTGATTCCACACAGGCATTTAAGGTAGCTGTTGGGTTTGATGTAAGAGAATTAATTTCCTTCAATAGCTCAGTTTAATGTAATTTCTCTGTTTCCCCATTTTTCTTTTTCCCCTTAGAGATCTATGCATGACACTTAAGTGCTTTAAAACTCCCGTTTTTCAGCTCTTTATTTTAGAAGAGCTGCAGATTTTGTTTTAACTTGGGAGATGCTGGCTTTCCCACTGATGAAATCCTCTCCCTGCAGCTTCCAGGAGGCCCGTGAAGAGCTGGCTGAGTTCCAGGAGGGAAGCAGGGAATTAGAAGCTGAGTTGGAGGCACAGCTAGTGCAAGCTGAGCAGAGGAACAGAGATTTGCAAGCAGATAACCAAAGACTGAAATATGAAGTGGAAACATTAAAGGTTGGTTTTCTCTGTGGCCGTGTTGCTTTTCCTTTCAGCTGCATCTTGGATCTCCTTTTGGATCGTCTGGGCTGCTCTTGGGCACTGAATATCCAAATAAAAAAGGAGTTGTCTGGTTAAGATCCACACTGAAGCATGGCATGTACCCCAAATAAGGCCAGGGATGTTTCTGGCAGAATTTTTCTTGTTCACGTCATGAAACTTGGTCCTGGAGTTTGTGCTGGTTTGAATTCCCGAGGCTGTGCCAAGGAGGAGCTTTGTTTGTTCCACAGAACAGCAGCATAGCAACAGGGGACACCACAAGGGGTTTGTCAGGCCACCTTTCTTTGCAAACCAGTCTCTGGCCCTCAGGGTCTCCTTGGTTTTATGAGATCCCAAAGAAAACAGAAAATGGGTGATTTGTGCTCATCTTTCCATGAGTCTCCACATCCATTCACAGCCGTATCTGTGGAGCCAGGAATTGCTTAAGGGTGCAGAAGGTAGCTCTGAATTGATGCCTCTGTGTTAACAAGTTCTTACCTCTCTTGAAATCTTGAAAAAAGCATCGTTTTGGGCAGTCTTGGCTTATTTAGCAAAGACAGAGGTTAGAAATCCACTCAGTGGAAGGAGGGTTTATGGGATTACTTTGTGTCTCCAGTGCCAGCTGTACTTGTAGGGTCAGGATATATTTTATGGGGTCAGTAGTTTCTCCATAGGCCTCTCTCAGTGCCTTCAGAGGGTGTTTGGCAGTGAATTCTTCTGAGGATGAGTTTGTGGGCCTGGAGGTCTTGTGACAGATTTCAGAGGCTCGTTTTTGCTGATGGACACGTCAGGCAGTTTCTGGTGTCAGGGTGGGTGCTGCCGAGGGAGAAGCACTGAAGGGGAGGCTGTGCAGTTGGATTTCTCTGTGCCTTCCCAGAGCAGCTGTCAGTGCAGGCTGTGGGGAGCAGATGCAGGGACACATCCCTGGGAGGCAGCTGTGCCATGCTGAGATGCCTGGGGTTTTGTGCTGCAGCCAGCTCTGATGTTCACAGCGTGTTCCTTCTCCCTCTCCAGTTTCTGCTCTGAATTACCAGCAGTCCCAAATCAGCATTCTGCAAAGAGAGTGATACTTCTTGTCCCCTTTTCCTGCCGATGGCTTGGACAGTGCCAGCAGCTGATATTCATCTCCCTGTTCTTTGTTTCAGGAGAAACTGGAGCACCAGTACGCCCAGAGTTACAAGCAGGTGTCGTTGTTGGAGGATGACCTGAGCCAGACAAGGGCCATCAAGGATCAGCTGCACAAATATGTGAGGGAGCTGGAGCAGGCCAACGATGACCTGGAACGTGCAAAGAGGTGAGGGCTGCAAACCCCCTCTTCCCTTCAAGTTTGCACTACAAAGATCTTTTCTTTGCTACTCAGCTGGAGCATCTTATTGCTTCTTAAAGGGAAAATAACAAACAATCAGAAAAACCCCAAACACCCCCAAGACTTTGGATTGTTGGGCCAGTGCAGTTGCCCCTCCCCTCCACCAGCTGGTTCCTGCTGCAGCAGGAAGGGCAGGGGACAGTGTGGTTTGTGCTCCTGGGAGGAACAAGCCCAGATCCAGCCAGGCCACTGCACTGCCCTTGGTACCCTCAAAGAGATGACTTTAACTTGTGGTCCTGCTGGCTCAGAGCCCCTTTGAAGTCAGAAGCTGCTGCTTTCCATAGTCCCTGGTAAATCAAACAGGCCAGAGGAGTCTCCTGGTCCCTGGAAGAGCAGCTGTGGGGAACAATCCTGCCCTTTCTAAGTGCCTGGAATGAGCAGGCTGCTGCTGGGAACGCCCAGCTTGGGAGGAGGTCATGCTTCCCTTCTGCTGAATGGGAGTTCTGCCATTGATTCAGGAGAGCAGGAATGAGCCTCTGGCTATCTGGAGGAAAGATCTGAGAGCTGAGGTCCTGTCTCCACAAGGCTCTTAAGCTCATGACTAACTTTTGCCACTGATTTTGGGAGGAACTGGGTCTTAGGTAATGTCCCAGTGCTCTGCTTCCCACCTTGGCTGGGCTGTGCCTGTGCAGAGCCCTGAGAGCACAGCCCCACCTGAGCTGGGGCACGGATTAATGCACAGCTTTGGAGCATGGCTTGGGAAAAATGGAGCTGCCTGCTCTGGACTGGCTCTTTCCCACATCTTTGGTACATCCCTGAGAGCCAGATGCTATCATGTTCTTTTCATCTTTTGCTCCCGTTTCTTTGGAGTTGATTACTCCCTTCTAAGAAGCATTTTCATGGCTTTCAAATGCTTACCTTGAATGTAGCCCTGCTAACATTTTCCTTCTGCTATGTTTTTGAATAAGCTTTTATGCTGGCTGAGCTGGAGAACCTAATATTCTGGATTTTGTTTCTAGGGCAACAATAGTTTCATTGGAAGACTTTGAACAAAGGCTGAACCAAGCTATTGAGAGAAATGCGTTTTTAGAAAGTGAACTGGATGACAAGGAGTCATTGCTGGTCTCTGTACAGAGATTAAAGGATGAAGCAAGAGGTATGGCTGGTCTGGTTGGTTCTGTGTCCTGGTGCAGGGTTGCTTTGCTAAAAGAGATGTGCAGCAAGCAAAGCTCATGTTTCTAGAAAGCCTCACATGATGAGACTTGAACTGGATGCTGTATGTGTTACTAAAAGTGTGTTCTTTGTATGTCCAGTGTAGCCAAAAAGAAAAATTTCCTCATTTGGGCAGAGTTAATAATAGATGAATTCATGATTTTTAACACAAAAATACTCTGTTCCACAGATATAAGAGAATTGAGGAAATGTGCTTCAAAAGTTTCTCTTGCTGTGGGTTTATAGGAAGGGAAAGCACAGGAAATGATAAGGAAATGCAGGAGAAATGATTAAGTAACTCCTAAAAAAATCTGTCCTGTGTTCCTTTTAAGCCCCTTGGAAATTGCCTTAAATATTTTATTTAAGATATTCCAGTAAAGGCTGTGTTTAGGCCTGTGAGAGATGTTTGGGATGGTGTAAGAACACACCTGACAGCAGGCTGGGATTTTCTGTTGTTGTTCTCCTTTGTGAACCTTTTTGAAGCAAGTTTGAGCCCCAGAAATTGGGAGCTTTATTGGAAGCACAGGGATCTTGTACTAAATATGAGGAGGGAGATTTTCTGAGGAAATATATGTGTTGAAATTTGAGATTGGGGCAATAAAACTGGAAAAACCAGCAAAACGGGACTGTTTTCCAGAACACTGGAACAATCAGCAAAACAGACATCTTGTTTCTTAGATGAGTCATTTGGAAATTTTTAGCATTTGTGAGTTATTCCCTCTGGCAGCCAGCAGGAACAGTAGCCTCTAAAAGAACTGGTACTGTCAAACTCAAACATGACATTTCTGATTGAACAGCCTCAGATCCTCTTGTGGGAGCCCAGACAGATTTTCACTTCAGCTCTTCTGTTTTACCTAAAATCAGTTCTAAATACTTCTGATAACTCAAAAGCCATAATGTGCAGTTAATTTTGCACTTGTACCAGATGGAGGCAAGGAATGAGGTCTGTGAAAATGAAGTTGCTCTGCCCAAAAAGGAACAAGTCACTTGTAATGTTTGTTTGCATCTTTGTGAGGATTTGAGAGATCCATTGCTGGGCTGTGCTGGATTCTCTTTGTAGCAAAAAGCTGTGGAAAGGGAAGGGGACAGGGTAGGGATAAGTCTGGGGAGAAGGTGAGACTAAAACCAGGCTTTCCTAATGCCCAGTCTTTTCCCTGTCCTTTGGACTGCCCTCCACTCTGCTCCTTTACTCACCAAGGCATCAAGAAACTGGATGCAGCCCTTGGACTGCCTTTGGCTTGTGTGGATTATTAACTGGAAGGAGAATGCAGGGAATGGGAAACACAGGAATAGGTCATTCCCCTGTTTTTCCAAGCTGGGTTTGAGCAGGAGCTGGTCTCGGCAGCAGCAGCTCTTTGTGTCCAGCTGCAGTTTTTGTAACGTGGAGCTCACACTGAAAATGGGGAAAAATCCTGAGGCCAATGAGCTGCCCCCATGGCAGGGACAGGGCAGGCAGCTCTGTGGGGCAGGCAGGGCTGTGTGCTCCCTCCCTGTCCCAGCTGGGATGGGATGGGATGGGATGGGATGGGATGGGATGGGATGGGATGGGATGGGATGGGATGGGATGGGATGGGGCTGAGGCTGCTCTCAGGGCTGTCCTCACTGCTGGAGCAAGCAGCAGCAGGCACTAATCCAGGATTGTTGGGAAGTGTCTCCTCCTGCCCCTCCCAAATGAACAGGGAGAGTGTTTGTGAGAGAATGAATCACTAATGGGGGATTCTGTGGGGTTTTTTCCTTCTCTCAACCCTCAGACTTACGGCAAGAGCTGGCTGTGAGGGAAAGGCAGCAGGAGGTGACCCGGAAATCAGCACCCAGCTCCCCCACTCTGGACTGTGAGAAGATGGATTCAGCTGTCCAGGCCTCTCTCTCCTTGCCAGCTACACCCGTTGGAAAAGGATCAGAAAATAGTTTTCCTTCCCCAAAAGGTATCACCCATAGGAGTGGGGTCTAGTTGTGCCCCTTAGGGAACCCGAGGTGGATGTGGGGGCGTGGATCCACACCCTTCATGAGGTGTGCTGCTGTGCAGGGCAGCATCAGGTGCATTTCAGGAGTAAATAGCATGGAAGAGGACAGTGAAGCTCAGACACTGCCTCTGGGGACAGGAGGGGTTTGCACTCTGCAGTGGGTGCCTGCTGTAGAGCCCTGAAGATATCTGGGAATTCAGGGAAGTGCAGGGACTGATATTTCTGCTCAGCTGAGGAGCAGCAGTGATGGGTGAACAGGGTCAGGAATTTGGAGTCTCTGTTATCACACTGCCTTTTCAGGGGTCCTGTTTCCTCTGTGATGGTAGTCCAGCCCCTTTTCCCATCTGGAAGGCTCTGAACAGTCACAGGGATTAACACTTTATTTTTTCAAATGAGAAAGAGTCTATTCCAGAGGGAGCTCTGGCTGGATTAGATGGATTGCAGTCAGTAGCCTTGCAGATGGAGAGTGCATGAACTCTGCCTGGGGGGCTAATGGCAACGGGGGCAGTGGGCAGGAGTTAAGCTTTATCATTTTTCCCTGGCCAGTGATCCTGCAGTTACTGTGGGTAATTGTATGAGATGTCTGCAGCAGGATTGTAGATATGTTTGGTTTTTTTTTTTTTAAATGTAGAAGCTGATTTATTTAATTTTTTTCCAAACCTGACCTGTGGAGGAGTGAAGTAATAAGACGTGTCTGTGTTTGCAGCTATACCAAATGGGTTTGGTACCAGCCCACTGACTCCTTCAGCTCGAATATCTGCACTCAACATCGTGGGAGATCTGCTACGGAAAGTATGTTTGAGTGCTCTGGGCTCTGGGCTCTCCCTGGGGCCTCTGTCCTTGTGCTCAGTCACAGCACGGCCTTGGCCCGTGCTGGGTACATGCTGCAGCTGCCAGATCATCCACATTCGCTGCTTAGTATTTGATAATGCAGTTTTTAAAATTATTTTGATTTTTGAAGCATGATCCTGTGGTTCTGATCCAATTTGGGGTGACAAAATTCATATTTGGAGTAAAAGTTTTTCAGGTACTGGGTTAGACACTGTTAGCTTGTTCTCACCTGAGCTGGGCCTGCAGCTTGCTCTGCCTGGGCTGCAGAGCTGGAGCTCGGGCTCTGCCTGAGGGAGGAGCTGGGATCACCCTGCCAGGGTCTGCTGATGGCAGAGCTCCTCTCCCAGGCAGATCTGCCACAGATACTGAAAGAAAAACCAGCCTGGAAACCTTCGATAAGAAAGTGAGAAAATAAATCAGGAGAAAGCCAAATGCTCCCATCTGTGGTTGGTGGGGAGGTGAAATGCATGAGCCTTTAAAGGGATTACGCTGTAAGCAGGGAAGGAGTGCTTGAAACATCTGCTGCAGTGTTCTTCAGGACCCAGGCTTGGAACAAGAAATGACTTTTGAGCTCCCAGGAGCTTCTTGGTGAGCCGTAGTGGTTTGTGTTTGGGTGAGGCTCAGGGAAGCTGTGCCTGGCTGTGCCCTGTGCCTGTGTAACCACGCCGAGCCCGGCAGGAGCTGCAGTACAGACAGTTGTTTTAGCAAAGTTGGACATGAAAAATTGCCTGGCTGCTCCCATTTGGAGGCAGCGAGCTGAGCCTTGGTTGAAAGGGCAGCAGGACAGCTCGGGGTTAGCAGTGACATGTTTAAAAGGGGATCATTGTGAGTAAGAGTCTGCAGGGGATTTAGGGAGCTTAGTGACAATCCCATGTGATTACTCTGCAAGGACAGGAAATGCCAAATAAGCAAGCTTCTCTCCCAGGCTGCCCTGAGCCACAGCTCGGCCACTGGGACAGGGCTCCAGCTCCTGCCCTGCTCCAGGAACAATTATGGGGTGGTCAGGTTCTCTGGGGTTTGGCTGTGCCTCATCCCAAGCCTGTCTCTGCAGGAAGTTTCCCCTCTGCTTCCCTGCTTGCAGCTGAGACGGGGAGTCCTTGGCTCAGATCACACTGGCTGTGATACCCAGGTTACCTACAGCAGTCCATAATCCCTAAATAAACTTCCATGGATTCCTAGGAGCTGCACAGTGCTCACTTACCTGTGGCAGCATGTCAGTGCCCTGTTAATGGAATATTCTGTGCAGAACAGCACCAAACCCCACATTTGGGGAGGTGAATTCCAGTTTCCAGTGCAGGCACCTGCAATGTTGTGAGTGTCCCCATGCACAGGGGGTGTAATGAGTAAGGACTTCCTGCTGCACCACGTGGATATTCAGGATAAGAGGGATATTCACCCTCTGGTGGTGGCAGAAAGGGCCGGTGATGTTCTGGAGTAAAGGAGAGAATCAGGATGTTGCTCCTCAGTCCAGGAGTCACTGTCACTTTGCACAGGGGAAGAAGACCTCACCAGGCCTGTTTGGAAGGGGGGCAGTGGAGCGTCAGAAACTGACTTCATTTTGCAAGCCAAGATTAAGAAAGAAATTCCAGCAGGAATCATCCTGGTGAAAAAACCAACTTTCCAAAGGCACAGTCCCTCTTAAAACTTGAGGATTCTGCTTTAGGCTCTCAGTCATCTGATCAGCTCAGAGCAGCTGCTGAAGCGAGAAGTTTTGGTAACTTCTGCTAGGATTTGGCTTCTTGTCTTGGGTAATTATTTCAAAGTTCATCTGTTCTAGAATCTGAGCCCTCGTGGAGCTGAGTAATGCCTGGCAGTCTGCATCAGCATCTGTGTGTTTCCTTTGTGGTTGGGTGACAGAGGAAATGACAGCTTTGTTCCCATTTTTTTGCCAGGGGTGATCACACTGGAGTCCCGATGATGACAATCTTGGGCTCATGAGCAGCAAAATGCTTCCTCTTAATTATTACTTTTTAATATTATTTTTTTCTCCCTTTTCACAGGCCTTAGAATCCAAATTAGCTGCTTGCAGGAATTTTGCAAAGGACCAGGCATCACGGAAATCCTACATTTCAGGGAACGTCAGCAGCGCCGTGATGAGCAGCAACGGCACAAAGTACCCACACCCAGGGCACACGTCCTTCTTCGACAAGGGGTGAGCCAGGGCACAGCTCTGCCCTCGGGGAGGGGCATTGCAGCAGCTCCTTGGAGCAGTTTTCATGGCT
>VWZT01015593.1:109192-121447 GCA_013397055.1 Pachycephala philippinensis | reverse complement strand
AGGGGCTGCCACAGCTGCAGGGGGGCTCTGGGCAGTACAGAACCCCAGAGCAGGGGCTGCCACAGCTGCAGGGGGGCTCTGGGCAGTACAGAACCCCAGAGCAGGGGCTGCCACAGCTGCAGGGGTGCTGTGGGCAGAACCCCAGAGGAGGAGATTCCCTGGGAGCAGCTGGGGCAGGCAGGGATGTTCCCTGGGAGGGATGCTGGGTGCTCACACCCCTCTGTGAGGGGAGGGATGGACCATCGGGGGTGGAACTGTGGCTGCTGAGGGGAGGCTCCTCCCTGCCGTGAGTCAGCCCGAAGGCAGGGATTGCTTTCCTTCCCTGGAACAGGGACCCCGCTCTCTGCCGTGCTCAGAGCTCCCTCTGGGACACCGGGAAATGCTGCTGCGGGAGGGTTTCCCCAGAGCCTCAGTGCACAAGGCCCCTGGGTGTACAGAGGTGGAAAGCACAGAGTTCTCCAGGGTCCTGAGGGCACAGCACCCTCCATGCTCCCTGCATGTCCTCACGTTAAACCTCAGTGCAATTTCGTGCTGATACTCAGCACTTTCTCAGTCCTACATTTATTTTCGAGAATGAAACGAGCTGTTTCCAACCTGGAAGTGCAGAGCAGCCAGCTGAGCTTCCCACATTCATCCTCAGCAGGGCTGTGTGGGGAGCAGGGTGAGCTGCACCTTAAGAACTGCTTTTTAATATTACTTCACTGGTGTTTGCTGCTTTGGGAAAGGCAGAGTTCAGAGCCTTAAAGTCATGTGCAAATCAGATTTTGGGCTGTGTGTGCTGCAGGGCTGAGGGGGCCGTGCATCCCCCAGGGAGCAGGGAAGTGCTGGGGAGGGATTATGGCAGCTCTTAGGAGCAGCACGGCTATATTGAGGTGTGGTGTGACAAATAAGCTGATTGCTCTCCGGGGTGGGGGTCACTTTTAATTATGCAGATTGTCATCACACTCTTTATCTGGGCTGGCTGCCTGGAGGGAGGAGCAGGCTGGGGCTGAGGAAGGCTTAGAAACCCTGGGAGGAAGTGCTGCAGCAGAGCTGGGGGTGTTAGTGCACAGGAAGAGGGGTGGAAGTGGTTCCTGTGATTATCTGCAAGTTGCCAGAGATGCTGCACAGCCCCACTGTCCTGCCCTGTCCTTGTCCCCTGCACCCCGTGGGCTGTTAAAAGATTTGGGGCATCTCCACCTCTTGCCAAGGCCCTGCTCTTTGCTCTCAGAGGGGCTCAGGGCAGCCCTGCTTTAGGGGAGGACAGGGCTTGCACCAAAGCTTGGCTGCAGTGTTGGGGGGTCAGGGCTTTCCTGCTTGTTAAAAACTCAGCAGTGTCTGGTGCAAGATCAGTGTCCTGCAGATTTGTCCCTTCAGGAACATGCAGGGGCTGTCCAGATGCCAGGGAATGGCAGAACAGCACCTGAGGATGGTCCTCGGGATGGATACTTGCTTTTTGCTGTTGTAATTATTGTTAATTGGCTGTTAATGTCAGTCCAGTGTTGTCCAGGGAACAGAAGTGCTCTGGGCTGTGCAGGGCCCTGGCACTGGGACAGGCAGCCTGAGGAGCCTGCTCCCCTGCTGCAGTCCTGCATGCCAAAGGCCTCAGAGATTATATTTATTCTTGGTTATTTTTGTGAACCTCTTGGGCTTTGTTCTAATGGAACGAGCTGAAGTTTGAATGTGAGAAGGGCCTGTGCTCACACACAGATCAGAACACACCAGGCTGTGTGTTCTGGGTCATTTTCCAGTCCCTGATCCACCTTGAGGAAAGGTTTCCCCGGGAGAGAGGGAGCTGTGGGTGGCTCAGCTGCAGGAATCCTGTGCCTGTCCTGTGCAGAGGTCAGACAGGAGAGGTTTGCTGAGGTCAGGTTTAACACCTTTGCTTGGCCCCAGCTGTTGCCTCAAGGGTTGTGCTCAGGAATGTCATTTTTGTGTGCATAAACTTTCCCTTTCTCTCCACTAGGCGTGAGAAGGTCATTTTCCCCACCTTGGTCATGGGTAAATGAACTCATTTGCACTGATTGGCTGCATGTGGTGTAACCTGGGGCTTGGGGCAGACCTGGGGGCTCTGGTAACTGCACGAGGTAGTTGGTAGTGTCACACACTAATGGGCCCTGAGCAGAGCCTGAGGCTGCAATTGCTCTTTCTCCTTCCTTGGAATAAACCTCTCTGGTGCTGTGGTTGCAAACATAAGCCTGAGTGCTGCTTGCTTTCTTGATCTGTTTAATACTTGAGATAAGTGCATGTTTGTGATTGAACTGCTCCCAGCAGGGATGCAGGGGAACTGTGGCTTCATTGCTGGAGCTCATTTGGAAGGTTTTGCCCTTCAGTTGTGATTTTCCTTCAGCATTTTGTGGCTCTTGATGTGCAGTGGTGTGGTTGTGGCTGACAGGAAAGCAAACAAGGGCCCAGGTGGCTGGGGTAGAGCAGGGAGGGGACAGTGTGGGCAGGGACAGCAGTGTCCCTGCCCAGTGGCACTGTCCCTGCCCAGCACCTGGGGCAGCCCCAGGGCTCTGCAGTTCAGGTCTCCAGGTGTGCTGTACCAGCTCCATTTTCCCTTCAGGCTGGACTGTTCAGCTCCAGAAAATCTTCCACTGAGGATTTGTCGGATACTTAGAGCTGAGGGAGTCTTGGGCATGAGGTGCAAGTACAAAGTACAGCTCGAAATGCAGATTAATGAGTCCAAATCAGCAATCAGGGCAGAGAGAGTGGCTGTACATGGACACAAAGGCCATGGCACTGCAGGGACAGGAGGTCAGAAACATCCCTCAGCAACCGCTGCAGGGACCTTTCCAGCAGGGAATGCTGCTCCTGGCTCTGTCTGGAGCCTGGGCTCTTGGGAATCCCAGCACAAGGGCATGGCACAGGCACCACAGAGTGTGCTGGGGTGGTCTGAGGGCCAGGGAAAGGGGCAGGAGCAGGAGGGGGCCTGGCTGGGGTTAATCACTTTGGGCAGGAGGCTCCAGACACCTCCCAGAGCTGCCCGAGTCGTTGGGGCTGGAGCACAAGAGCTTTTCCCAGCTCACTCCTGGAAGCTTAGGCAGGACCTTTTACTGGTTATTTTTACACTTGCTGTGTTTAAGGTATTTTATTTTCCTTTAATCCTGTCTCCCACTGCAATAATGCTGATTTCTTTTCCTTTTTTTGGTGCCTTTTTATGTTACTAAGCTCAGCCTTAGTGCCAGCTCTCAGTATCCCCCAGCTGCTGCTGTTTGGTGCCTTTTGCTGTGGCCCAGCAACTCCAGGCTGCTGCTTCACCTGGGATGAAGAAAGGCAGAGCTGGGGAAGCGCTGCAGAGCTGGACGGGGCGGCAGGAGCTGCTGAGCCTCCAGGGGCATCCCAGTGGGGATTGGTGGGGCAGAGGGACAGCTCTGCTGTGGCACTGCCCGCCCTCAGAGCGTGTGTGTGTGTGTGTGTGTGTGTCCCCTCCTGGGCACAGCCCCTGCTCCCTGCCCTCGCCCCGGGCACAGGGCAGGCACTGAGTGCCAGGGGAGGGACAGGTGGGGCCAGCCCTGAGGGTGCTGGGCCTGACCCTGCTCAGCCCCATCGCCTCTGGGGCCACTCGTGCTCCTGGGACAGTGACTGCAGCCAGGGTGTGCCAGCTCCGGCCCTGGGGTGGGCACTGCCCTGGAGCTGGAGCCGGGTCAGGGTTCTGGGTGCTGGGGGAGGGCAGCAGTGCCCTGTCCATGCTGCTCCCCCCCTAACGGGCTCTCTCTGTTCCCAGGGCAGTGAACGGCTTTGACCAAGGGCCCCCTGGCCTGGGGGGCTCCCGACCGTCCTCGGCGCCGGGAATGCTCCCCCTGAGTGTATGAGCCACAGGAGTTTGGACTTGGATGCTTTTCTCAGCCCACCTCAAGAAGAACTGCTCCTGATTCCTCCCCATTCCCGCCCCGGTGGAACATGACCCTGAGAGGAGACCCCGAGCCCACGGCCCTCCATGTCCCGTCAATACAGTTTGTTTTCTGCTGTCGCTGTAGTGGACGTTCTCTGCCCCGGCCCCACAAGCTGCCACCCTCTGCTGTGCTTGGGGACACCGAGTCCTGCTGTGCTTGGGGACACCGAGTCCTGCTGTGCTTGGGGACACCGAGTCCTGCTCTGCCTGGGGACACACCCAGCCTCGGCCCCTTGGCTTTCCCTCTCCTCTCACTGAGGTCTGAGGGAGCCTTGGCCGCTCTGTCGCAGGCTCCCTGTCCCTGTCCCCTCCCAGGCCCTGCAGCTGCTGCTCTCAGGCCTCGGCAGTGCCCTGGGGGCCACCGCTGGCCCTGGGGCCATTTGCACCTGGGACCCGGCCCCAGGTCCTGCCTCAGTCCCAGGAGCAGGGCTGGATGAGCGGCTCCAGCCCGGCCAGGACGGGCCCATCCCCGCTGGACAGCTGGACACAGGCAGAGGGCCGGGGCAGGGAGGGAGAGGGGGTGGCAGCGCTCTGGGGTGCCCATCCCGGCCCCCCCAGATGCCTTGGCAGGGCCAGGCGTGGCTGAGCTGTTCCCCTGGGGCTCCTGCCCTGTGCCCAGGGGCTGTGCCCTCAGCTGCCCCCAGAGCTGCCCCACAGCTCCCCGGCCCTGCTGGACTCGGCCTCCGTCCCTCACCCTCCACACAGCGACCCCACGGGGGCTTTAGGAAGCTGCTGCTCCACCTGGCCCCAAGAACCCCCTGCCCATCACCCCTGTGCTGTAGGACTGGATTGTCCAGCATCACCTGTGACAGTTTGGGGCAGCTGAACCTTGTGGGTCTTTCAAGCAACACATTTGTGTGGTTTCTCTGTCCATGTGCCTCAGAGTCGGTGGATTTTTAGACTGAGCCAGCAAATGGAGCCAGGGTTGGAGCTGAGGGTTCAGCAATCGTCGTTCAGGGGCTCTGCAGCTCCCAGGTGGTTGAGTTACAAATGCTGAGAAAAAACCCCACTGGCCCAGCAGTGGAGGTGGGATTGTCCCTCTGCCATTAGGGTTTGTATGGTCCTTCCTTCCTGTGCATCCTCTGCTGCATTTGACTGTTTACATTTGTTTTATTGTACATAGATTTGTAAACATAATACCTTTGCCTGAGGTCTTTGTACATAACTTGGGCTTTGTAGCTTTATTTATTCAGCCTCTCTCTGGCATGTTTCCATAGGATGTACCGTTCCACCCTGGTGCCACTGACATGATGTGGTTTCAAAAGAATGAAAACAAATGAGAGTAATCTTCCAAAAATAAAGTTCTTTTAATGTGGAATCCGTGGATTTTGCAGAACCAGTGGCCGTGGCTCTTGCTTTGTCCTGTAGGGTTTTCTGCCAAGCCCCAGGGAGGGGTCGGTGTCCCACACCTCTTCCCTTGGGAATGTGGCAGGGTTTGGGCACAGGGGCACGGGGCCTGCTGGGGCTGGGCAAACACCAGCCCGGGGGACACAGTATTGCAGCTGGGGAAGTGCTGGAAGCCTCCAGCTGCCTGCAGGGGAGTTTTGTCCCCTTGGAGCAGCTGGAAGGAGGTTCCCCTGCAGAGGAGCTGGGCTGGGGCCCACCCCGGGGCGCTCCCTCCCTTCCCGTGCCCAGGGCTGTGGCTGTGCCAAGAGCTCGGCTCCATCCTGGGCAGTGCCCGTGTCCGGCCCTGGGGCAGTGCCCGTGTCCATCCCTGGGGCAGTGTCCATCCCTGGGGCAGTGTCCATCCCTGGGGCAGTGTCCATCCCTGGGGCAGTGCCCGTGTCCGGCCCTGGGGCAGTGCCCGTGTCCATCCCTGGGGCAGTGTCCATCCCTGGGGCAGTGTCCATCCCTGGGGCAGTGTCCATCCCTGGGGCAGTGCCCGTGTCCGGCCCTGGGGCAGTGCCCGTGTCCATCCCTGGGGCAGTGTCCAGCCCTGGGGCAGTGCCCGTGTCCGGCCCTGGGGCTGTGCCCGTGTCCGGCCCTGGGGCTGTGCCCGTGTCCGGCCCTGGGGCAGTGCCCGTGTCCATCCCCTGCACTCCTCCTGCAGCTCCTGGGCCTTTCCTGCTCCAGCTCTAGGGCAGGTTCTGCACGCCAGGACCCCAAAATATGGGATGTAACTGTGCAGGCAGGAGCTCAGACCCTGCTGAAGGCACGAGTGGGGCTGTGCCTGTGCCACAGCCCTGAGGGGCAGCAGGAGAGCTCAGAGCTCCCTTTGTGCTCCAGCTGGACCCTGCCAGTGGCATTCAAAGGCAAAGGCTCAGCTCGGACCGAGCCATTGATGCTGTATTTAGGTCAAAATAAAAATAAAAAAAAAAGCAAGCAAACAAAACAGGAAGAAGGGAAAAGGCAGCTTCCAGTCATATCTCGTTTATTAAGGTCTATGCCAGCCTCGGGAGAGCTCTTCCAGTAAGTAAACAGAGCAGGCGGCCGCATCTATAATGAATAAATTTATTGTCTTACAAAAATCATTGTCTAGAAATATGGGTATACAAGAAAACAAGATATTTGCAGTCAGACGCCTGGTGGTCAACAGCCAGTTTGATTAAAAATATCCAAACACACACAACAAAACCTTTGCGACAGATGTTAAAGCTTTTAACCAAAAAGGGAAATCCATGGGTTTTGAGCATGTGGCAGAGGAAGTTTCCTAGTTAACACTGATTCATTGTCACTAATATCAATAATACCACTTGGACTAGAGAGGTACATGATATGAAGCACAGTCAAAATTAATACATTAAATCATTGTTATATAGGCAAATTATATATGTAACGTTGTCTTAGTACTGTAGTGTCTAAGGCACTTTCTGTAATGTCAGTTTTCAGCTATTTAAACAAAAAGAACGCTAACTACTCACTGTAATACTGCTCAAAATAAAAAAACAACAACAAAACAACAACAACAAAAAAAAAAAAGGATTCACATCCACTGGCATGTTAACTGTAGGCAGGCAACATCCATCCATCCAGGGCGGGAGCCCCGAGCCCCGGCCCCGCAGGACCCCGGGGCTGCCGGGGGTCCCGGAGCCTCCCACGGCCTCACTCGGCCTCACATTAATAAATTAGTTTTGCCTGTGCTGTGTGTTTATTTCCCACTGGTGTTCACATTATCCCAGCCCGGGGGCTCTGAGCACGCAGGGCTGTAAGGGGACGGGGACCCACCTCGGTGTGCCTGGACTGCATGGACACGAACGGATGGAGCAGGTGCTGAGAACACTTCAAATGGGATTGCAGGATAAAAATGGACACTACTCACTCATCCCTACACTTCCCTCTAACACTTCCCAAGGCCGTTTTTCACAGTTCACTCAGGGGTCGTGTGCGGATCACAACAGTTGGGAGAAAAGAAAGAAACAGGTGCGGTTTGGTCTTCACTGATCTGAGAGACTGCGCCCAGCCTGGGGCTGGCGAGCCCGGAGCCTGAAGGATGCTGCTGGACACAAGGCATGCACAGCCACGGCCAGGGGTCTGTCCCGGCCACCCACCCGCTGGGAATGACGCTTCTGGATCGATAAAAAAAAGTTTCATCCTTCACATGATGCTTTATAAAATGGCTTTACAATGAGTATCTGGAAAAGAGATGCACTGAACAGAGACGATCCCGGTTTGTTTACTATATATAAAAAAAGCAGTTGTACCTATATCTGAAGCAGGGTACAGTGTGGTGAGGCTGGAGAGCCTTAAGACATGGTTGACCTATGGTAAGGAACCTTGTAGCACATGCCGAGGGTCGTAAGGCAGCTTTCCGGCCACAAGGCAGTTCCGAGGGCGGGGCAGGGCGCTGGAGCGCGGCTGCCCGGGGCTGGAAAGGTCTCTGCATGCAGGCGGGGCCGGGCGCTACTCGGCGGGGGCTGGCGGGCCCTCGTTCACGTCGCTGCCTTTGCTCTCGGCGTCGTCGTCCGACAGCTCCAGCGAGGCGCCCTCGATGTGCAGCTGCCGCCGCCCCGAGCGGCTCGAGGAGAAGGTGATGGGCCCCCCCCTCCTGCGGGGGGGAACAGCGGGGTGAGGGTCCTGCACAGCCCCGGCCAGCCCGGGAGCACCGCAGGGGTTGGGCTGGGCTGGGGGGATCCTAAAGCTCAGCTCGTCCCACCCCTGCCATGGCAGGGACACCTCCCACTGTCCCAGGCTGCTCCAAGCCCCAGTGTCCAGCCTGGCCTTGGGCACTGCCAGGGATCCAGGGGCAGCCACAACTTCTCTGGGCACCCTGTGCCAGGGCCTCCCCACCCTCACAATTCCCTCCCAATATCCCATCCATCCCTGCCCTCTGGCACTGGGAACCATTCCCCCTTGCTCTCATCACCAGGCTCCAGTGTCACCCATTCCCTCCTCTCAGCAGTTCCCCAGCTGGATGTTCCCCAGGGATGGTGCCCCATGGAGGGTCTGTGGGCTCACAAGGGCTCAGGTAAATCCCAGTCCCAGAGTTCCAGTGGCACTGACCTTAGCCTGTTTTTGAGGGTGCTGACCTCCCGGCTCAGCCCCTCGTTGGCCTCCGTGGCATCGTCCAGCTCCCGCTGGAGCTTGCGCCGCGACGCGTTGGCGCGCGTGGCCTCCTCCTCCGCCTCCTCCAGCTGCCGCTTCAGCTGCTTCATCCTGGCGTTGGCCTTCTCCATCTGCAGCCAGAGCCAGCACTGGGGTCACCCCAGCAGCTGCACCCCACGCCCCGCTCCCCCCAGCTGGGGATGCAGCTCAGCCTCAGTGCAAGCTCCAGCCTGGGCCCAGGAACATCCTGGCTCTGGGAAAGCAGGCTGGGAACAGCCCAGCCCAGCCCAGCCCAGCCCAGCCCAGCCCAGCAGAGCTCACACTCACAGGGACAGTCCCTGCTGGGCTTTCTCTGCTGGTTTAACCATCACTGGAGATTCCCTTAGGTATTTCCACTTCAGTTCCTCTTCACAAGCCCTTCCCACCCCACGGAGGTTTCACTGAGCCCCCACACACCTGCTCCTTGTACTGGTCCGCGTGGCGCCGCTCGTCCTCCACCTGCATGAAAACCTCCTTCAGCTTCTTCTCCGTGCGGCGCACCAGCTTGTTGGCAGCTGCTCTTTCCCTGCAACGATCCAAAGCCAGCATTTGTCCCAGCACTTGAGGGCTGGGAACACGAGATCTGTCCCTCCTGAAGGTGTAACTGAGCTCTCTGAGCATGCCAGGCACCAGCAATGGAACTGACTCCTGTGCCAGGGGCTGGCAGGGATACAGGGATACAGCTCTCAGAGCACAAAGCCTTAGCCCTGGGGCCATGTGAGCATGGAAAGGGGGCTCAGAAAGGACAGAGGTGGTGGTAGGACACCCCCACCTGCGGTGTGGGGAGGAACCAGCTAAAAAAGTGAATTTTGGGAATAGGATTGCAAGGACAGATGGATAATTCACTGCAGAAAGAGTTCTGGAGAGCACAGGATTCATCTCAAGCTGTCCCACCTAAGCTGTTCCTCTAACCAAGAGAGTGGGGTCTCAAGGGGACATTTCACCTTGTCCCAGGAAACTCCTGCAGCACCTTGTGGCTCTGGGACATCAACACCTTGCAGAGCTCATCTCTGTAGGAGGCAAATCAATTCTGAAACTCCCAACCCAGTTACTCTACAGCTGCCCTGTTAAAGTGTATTCCCTAAACAGGAGTCTCCAGACAATAAACCCAAGGCCCTTCAGAAACTTCCAGCATGGAACTTTTCAGCCATTCAACCCACACAGGCAACCAGGTTTTTTCCCCTTACTTGGCTTCCTGCTCCAGCTGTTCTTCGAGCTGTGCAATCTTGGCTTCTAGAGTAGAAATTGTCGCCTTGAATTTGGACTTGACAGAGCCCTCCAGCTCCTGCAGCTTGGCCTTGAGCTCCTTGTTCTGCCTCTCCAGCTGCTGCCGCGCGTTCTCGCTCTTCTGCGCCGCGCTGCGCTCGCCGGCCAGCTCCGAGTTGAGCGTGTCCACCTGGCAGGGAGGGGACAGCGGTCACTTGGTGCCACCAGAGCCTCCAGGATGTCACTCCAGCAGCAGCTGCCCCTGGGCTCACCTGCAGCGTGGTCTTTCGGAAGCGCTCGTTGAGCAGCTCCATGTTGCTCTGCTCCTCCTCCAGCTCCTCCTCCAGCTGGGCAATCCGAGCCTCCAGCCGCCGCTTCTCGTCCAGCAGCGCTGACCTGCACAGGGGAAGGGGTCAGGGTGTGCCCAGAGCCCACAGAGCTCCTGGGGAGCTCACTGAGGATCAGGGATTCTCCTGAGCTGGATGGGATCCAAAAGGATCCAGCTCCTGGCCCTGCACAGACCCCCCAACAACCCCACCCTGGGCATCCCTGGCAGCGCTGTCCAAACGCTCCTGGAGCTCTGGCAGCCTCGGGGCCGTGCCCATTCCCTGGGGAGCCTGGGCAGTGCCCAGCACCCTCTGGGGGAAGAACCTTTCCCTGATCCCAGCCCAGACTCACTTCCCAGAGGCGCTGTTGGCGATCTCATCGGCCAGCTCGTCCCGCTCCTGCTCCGCGTGCCGCCGGGCGCGCTCCGACGCCGCAAACTCCTGCCGGGGTGGGAAACAGTCAGAGCAGCCCCAGGAACCCCACACCTCCTGCCAACAGCTCAGCCTCCTAACAGCTTCTGGGAGATGCTGTGAGCTGGGATATCCCTGGGGGCTTTTACTGGATAAGCCAGCAGGACACATCAGCTGGATGTTCCCTCACTGCCCCGGGACTGCCGTGGAGTTACTTCTCCCTGTCCCTGAAATGTTCCCCACACAAAGCAAGGGGAAAAAATCTGTGAAGATCAGTAACACCCAAGCCCTCAGCAGCAGGAGAAACCACTGTGCCACATGCTCTGATAGACACAGTCAGTGTAAAGCAGGTGCTAAATTAAGCAAATGTTTCAGGCTCTCACAGAGTTCTCAGCATGAAGACAAGAAGAGAATAAAAATTAAAAAGCTTTAGCACAACAGCACACACAGCACTGAACCTCGGATTATGAATCTCTTAAGTGGCAGAAACGCTCAAGCATTTGCTAAGGACAATTAAATGCTCTGCAAGTGCCACACTGATGTCTGAAGGCCACCAAAGTCCACGTGGAGCAGCTCCAGGCAGTGCCAGGTTATCTGTGAAGGCTCCAAGGGAAGTGTGGTGAGTCTGGGCAACTGCTGCAAGCCTTGTTCTGCAGCTAAAGCAGACAGGAGAGGCACAGGGACACTGCAGTGTCTGAGCTTGTGGCAGCACAAAGTGGAAGATGAGAGATGCAGCAAGACTTGGAGCTCTTACATAAATTGCCAATAGAGGCCAAACATGCACATAAGAGAAAGGGCTGAGAGGGCAGAGGGATAAACCTCCTCAAATGAACCTCAAATGGTTCACTGGGGCACCAGAGACAGAATTGTAAATATACAAACACTAAGAACCCATTTCAGTGGGATTTCCATCTCACCTCTTGCAGCTGGAGTATTTCTGCTTCGAGACTTTTGAGCTTCTTCTCACTCTCTTTGGACTGGGCAAAGATCTCATCCCTGGATGCTCGGGCCTCTTCCAGCTCCCGCTGGTAGTCCTTCATCTGAGCCTGCAGGTGTAAGGCAGGGTAAGGAACAGCCAGGCTGCCTTAGGACACTCACAGGATCCATTCTAGCTCTGAAGCATTTCAGCCCCTAAGAGAAAAGCCTTTTCTCCCTAAGGGGCTTCATTCCACTTAAAGGCATTTCCAGTTCTTCTGTACTGTAAAATTTCATTTTCTCATCTTTCCACCCCTCAATGCCTGGTAAGAAATATCACATTCCAAGACTTCAGGCATTCCATAGAATTATAGAGTGGAATCTTAGAATGGCCTGAGCTGGAAGGGACCTTAATTATCATCCAGTCCCATCCCTGCCATGGCAGGGACACCTTCCACTATCCCAGGTTACTCCAAGCCCTGTCCAATCTGGCCTTGGACACCTCCAGAGATGTGGAAAGTGTTTTTGTGGCAGGGGGGTTTGGAACGAGATGAGCCTAAAGGTTCCTTCCAACCCAAACCACTCTGTGAATCTATAAAAAGATGAGTTCTGAGCAGGGAATAAATCCAGGCTGGATGTTCTCAGACCCACCAGTGGAGTCTGATTCTCCTCCTGCCTTCAGCTGCAGCTGCACTGAATGGAAGCAGCTCCCAGGACAGAAGCAGCTCCCTGATCAGCTGTGCCTACCTGGAGCTTCCTGAGCTGTTTGATGGCCTCATCCCGAGCCTTGTTTGCAGCCTCTATCTGCCCCTCCAGGTCCTTCAGGTCCATCTCCAGTTTCTTCTTGGCTGCCACGGCCAGCGCCCGCTGCTTGCGCTCGTCCTCCAGCTCTGCCTCCAGCTCCCTCACCTGGGCCAGGGACAGCATCAGCCCTGCAGGGCCCCACAGCCCCCAGCAACCAGGGCAGGGACCCCAAAGGGCTGCCCAGAGCACAGGGACCCC